>JANAVB010003159.1:15000-111199 GCA_029216955.1 Iris pallida
GGTTAACCTAATTAATTCTATTTAATTCTGGAATAAATTATTTAAATTCCTAATTTAATCTAGTTATATTCTTAAATAAAATTTAAACACTAATTTTTGGCTTTAGAAAGTCACGGTTCCAAATTTGGAAATCCATGGAACACAAATCAAGGCGTACCATTGACTAACTAGTCAAACATTATGAACTTAAGGTTTTGAAAGTACAAGTGCACCAAAATTGGCCCTGCCACAAAATCACGATTTGGTCAAAAGCTATCGCCGTTATGGCTAACAGTGACCAAATTCATGAATTTTTGATCAAATTTGAGATCAATGAAAAAAAAAAAAATAATAAACAAATTTGTGAATTTCTAGAAAAATTATATGTTGTATACCTTCGTGTCAGATTTTGAAAACTTCAAACGGATCGCAAAACGGAGTTTGGGATCTCCCGAAATCTCAAAAATCGTGCAACACTTCGATTTTTGGACAACCAAAACTCAAATAATTATTTAGAAATTCATACGTAAAATTCCAGAAAACAAATTACATATTCGAAAAACTAACCTCGATACGGTTCTAACAAAAAAATGGCGCATGAAACGGACGTCGAAGTTGATCGCAATCACTCCGTGAAGTCGGAAGTCGCCAAGGATCAAAACTCTCAAAATTCGGCCAAAGAAATAACTAGGTTTCTGAAAAAAAAAACTATATCATATATATATATATATATATATATATATATATATATATATATATATATATATATATATATATATATATATAAGAGGTGGTTGCCAATGATCCTCTAACCTAGTGGTAGTGGTGAGGCATGCGGCCAGAGTGGTTAGGAGTTCGAATCCCAGTGGGAGCGATTCCAGAAACTAATTACCTTCTTCCAAAAAAAAAGAGAGGCGGTTGGGCGCCAACAGGTGGGACTGCCCAGATGGGTGACTGGGTAAATGTTTATTTTAATTACATAAATTTATTAAAAAATTATTTTAACTCCAAATAAATCAAAATAAATCCAGAAAAATCCTAAAAAATGTATAAAATATTTCTAAGTGTCTAGAACCTAAATAAAAAATTTTGTCTCAAAATATCATCGTTTGACTCCATAGTAAATCCCAAAATTTTATAAAAAATAAATTCTATGGGTTTTAATTATTTAAAAATTCTCAAAAATTCTATAAAAATCTAAAAAAATCCTAGAATATTCTAAACAATATTTCTAGTCATCTATAGTCCAAAAATATTTGGTCCTAAAATACCCTCGAATAACCTTATAGTAAATCTTAAAAATCTTTAAAAATGATAAACCTTAAATATTAAATACCTAAAATATCCAAAAATTATAAAAATATAAAATAGCTAAATAATACATATAAGCTATCTAAAGGTCATATGACCATAATATGGTCATAGCTCACCTACAAGCTTCGGTATGACTCCAAATGATCAGAAAATTAATCATAATCAAATATAATAAAAAAATTAAAATTTTGGGAAGTAGGCTTACGCTATATCCCTTAAGAACCTGGTGATCTGTCAGGTATTCGACTGAGCGAAGTTGGTTGCTGATCGTGATGGTTGTTATTTACTATTTCAGGTATATCTTGCAGTTACAAATTCATTTCTATTTATTTACATTCTGCTTGTTAGCCTAGTATTTATAGACTCAAGTTATTCTTTCGAGTCTATTCGGACAAATATAGTGTGGAGTGCACACTATGTTATATCTTATTCATTCTTATATTCTATATTATTGTGGATTAAGACCTACAGATATTATTTATTAGTATAGATAGCTGGTCGTTACTCTATAGCTTATATGTATTCGAGCTGGATTGGAGTCCACTTGATATGTAGCTAGCATATATACGCTTTTATAAGCTTTATTAAATATGTTTCTTTCATGAACCTCATCTATTTGCCCATTTTTAAATTTGGTTTTAGCTAGGCTTTGATTTCCTGCAAAGTCTTGTTATTTTACATAGTTGGAAAACTCAGTATCATAAGTGATACGGGGTTACTGCCATGAGACTTAGTCTATATGTTTTATGAGACATAACACCAGTATTGTTTTCCTGCTAAACTTGTTTTTGGTGGATTTTTGGACGCAATTTTGGTTTCGAAAAATCTATTTCCTAGACTTTACTAAAAAATCGACGTAGAGAATGGCATGCCGTGGTATACTATATTGGACCGACGGTATACCATTTTGGCCATTTGTTACAGAGAGTTTCTATGGTCCCATTTTTGACATATTATCGATGTACTGGTCTGTTCTGAAGGTATACCGGTGCTACATATTTTGCGACGGAGGACTTGTTGTGGTCTCAAACTGACATACCATTGGTATACTAGAGTATATCATCGGTATAATATCGGGACACCCAAGTTCTGTTTTTCTTTATTTTATTCATGTTTTCTAATTTCTTCGTGTATATTGCTTTCATGTATATGTCATGACATGTTTCATACCATGTACTACCTATCTGTTTAGATTTATTACACTATATTTACATTATATGTCTTGTCATATTCCTGACTTGTTTGAGCACGTAGTTGCTACCCTGACTTATCATGTACGTGCACTTGTCTTGCCTGCTCGATAGTGACTCTTTGTAGAGCAGTCATGAGCTTGTCTTATCCTGTCTTGCCTACCTGATACTGGCACGTCGTGGTGAACTTATGATTTTTTGTACTATCTTATTTGGTTGATCGTAACTTATCGTACCGTACTATTGTTTCATGTTTCTTATATTTTTGTTGTTGTGGCTTGTTATAGTGCACCTTGTGTTGTCTTATCTTGTCCACTCTTGCCTATCCTGAGGGGCGTAACATATCTAGGATGGATTCTACGGAATGCCACATTCGGAATCCTAAATAAAAATATTAGGGACTAAACAAATATCTTGATACCTAGATGCATTTTGAAGGAAGATTTTTCGGTTACTTTTATACCCTTTATTCCGTTCGATACATTGGATTTGGAGCTCTTCGTCGTGACGGACACATTTATAGCATACCGTTGAGTGGGACAAACTACAAGATTATTATTATTGATATTAGCTTACCATAGTGCGGGCTTACTACTTAAGATACACATCTTTCAGGTGGTACATCTGCTATATATATATATGTACTTGCTTGGACCTGGATAATTTGGGAAGATTATAGGCAAGTAACCTATAAAAAATTGTCAAATGGTATATTTTTAGTAACTAGGATTGTGATAACACTATTTAGCTAATGTATCAACTCGTATTGATTGATTGACCGTGATTGACGGATGGAATCCAGTCTTGTCTTGTCTTATCTTGTCTTGTTCATGTCTACATTTTACATTTGTCAGCGAATGTTTAGAGACTAAGTTCTGCTCAAGTGAAGGATTGCAATTCCGGTTCTTGTTTATTTTATGGGTTGTAATTTGATTCTAGAATAGTTTCTAAGTTATCTTACTATTCATCATCCTATCCTGTGCTAACATGTTATTTCAGTTTATTTTACATGATCCCGTACATGCTTATATGTTCCAGTTTTCTTAATATTTTATGTATTTCCTTTACATTATTCATGATTGCTCTTATTGTCTTTCCTTTAGTCTTTATTGTGTTTGAATGTCAATTTTAGTTCATTAATTGGCTTTCATTGTGGTACCTGCTATCTGAGGTCTAATCCACGAGTTTTATTTGTCCAGATATGGTAGAAGAACCGGAGGATCTTCCGTACCTTCCACTTGATGGTGACAACCTAGAGCACAGAGTACCTGTGTAGGTTTTCCTTTCTTATAACCACTAGTATCTGTACATATTTTTTTGTGATGTTTAGCCACAGAACATGTGTTAAGAATATGTTTTGGACCTTGACATTTAGCCTAAGGGCATAGCATGATTTGTATATACTAGACTGCAGCTAGAGCTGATCATGTATGACTACACTCTCGCTAGTTCTTTATTTTGTATTACTAGCTTCATGATCATCTATATATTATAGTTTTGGATACTTTACTGTTTATATGTCCGATGATCATACTTCTTATACTTACTTATTTACCTGTGATTGAGATACCTATGATTGTATGACTTAGGATTCATTATTGATTTGTAGTAGTAACCCCATTTCTTTACAGCTTTGACCGTATCTTAGGGTACTGGAGTACTCTGGTATACGTAACTGGTGTGGTCCCTTTTTTGTTTTTCAGTATTTTGGCTCTTAGACGTGACAAAAGGAAAGAGGAAAAATGAAGAAGAGAGTGTGAATAGACTAAAAGAATGAAATAATTTAAAGGGTTACTGTAATGCCTCAGTCCTATAATATGTAGGATTAGGAATACGTAAACATGCCAGCTACGTATCAAGTGGACTCCTGTCCAACTCGAATATGTATAAGCTGTATAGTAATAATCAACTATCTATATAACTTAATGATATCTCCATGTCTCAATCCACAAGAATACATAATACAAGAATGCGCAACGTATATCATTGTGTGCACCCCATGCCACACTTGTCCGAATAGACTCGAAAGGGTAACATGAGTCTGCAAATACTAATCTAACAAGCATAATATATCATGATAAGGAAATAAAGCACAAAATATATTATAAAAATAAAATCACAATCTATACCTGAATCCTACAGAAATACACCAACGACTCTAAGCATGAAGCTAGCAACTACCTGGAGAGATCACCCGGTCCTCAGAGGGACGTAACAAGATACAGAAAAATGTGCCAACAATAACTGAATATGTAAATACAACACAAATGGGGTTTCTAGCCGTCTATGTGAGATGCACTTTGACGACAACATTCTACGCAAGTACTTTATGATTAACAGGGAACATAAAGAAGTGGTAGTAACTAGCGATCATCCGAGTCACTATCGACCAGGGGCAGTAAGTAGTGCTCATCCGAGTCACTATCGGTCCAAAAGTTTGTATGAAAAGTAAATAGTAGCCCCTACACTAATAGTTGTCCCCTTCCCCCAATGATCTTGTCCAAGTTGTATCCACAACATGACCAGTTGACAACTGCTATAGCTTCCAACTAGACACTCTAATAGCAGTCACCTCCTATCCGTGGCACATCCCAAATGTATCGATGGCCAATCGAGTATGCGGGTCCATGTCCTATATAAAACTCACTCATCTCGTGGTACACATGTGGTAAGGCCACAAGAGATATAAAAATACCTCACACTCAGAAGGTAGTCGTCTAAAACTAGGTCGACACGCATGAAGCATATAAAAATAACATAAATGACTAACCTCAGTCGCTTGCACCCAAGTATTACTTGGACACGTATTTATATCAAAAATGGACAAAAAATACATGCAATAAATAAACTATACTGAAATAAATAAACACAACCAGAAATCATGGCAAGGTATACTTGTCTGGAGGTGGTTCGAGGTTTTGATGACGTCCAAAGGATGAATATATCCAATCAACGGAAGCTACAAGGATGGAATCTCCACGAACGTCTCCGGATGCTGAAAATTATATCACCAACGTCCTGATATAGGAAAAATATCTAAGATAGCCTACCCATAAGTCCAATTCTAAATACGGGAGCAAAATAGTAATTTTGGGTCAAAACGATGTTCGTCATTGGACCGACTTTATATCGAAAAGTGTGACAAATCCAATGGTCTCCAAATTCGTCAAACTATATGTCTACGGGTTTGGTTTGATGATACAAACTCAATGGTATATCCAATTTTGGATTTCGATGAGCCATGCACAATTTTGTCCATTGAATTTGATCGTGGGCCCGCCAAAATGGCGATCCGGCCAACTGTCTTAGAATCGGACCAAACTTGGCTCGCAGGACCAAAAAAATAAAACATGTCCAATAGTGTAAGTTTCTTTGTGATGTGCCGAACGTGCACAAAGTAATAGGGTTTTTGAAAAGTGGTCGATATGGCATTCTTCGACGGATACGGGTCGAATTCGTCGTGCTTATGCAATCAATTCGAGTCAAAGCCCACACATCTGTAATGTCCGTACACATCTTTCGATGACCTCAGATTGCGACGAAGTCATCAGGTTTTTTGGAACGGACCCCGTATCGATGGTTTTCAAGTTTTTGAAAAAACTATTTTTTATGGTTTTCATACTAAATTAACTGGTGATTAGAAGCAAATAAAAGAACTATTCAAAGGGTTTTATTATAGGTTATGCAGGCTATAATACTACTTAAGTGGATTTCAAAAATATCTAATATCCTGAGAAAAATTGGCCTTCCACAAACAATGTTCTAACTTCTAAACTGTTACATTACAGATCAGATTTTTAGTAAATTTATTTGATTTTATAGAGATTTCAGCATTCTAGTACAATTAAATTAAAGCCGGTTGACGGGGATTGTAGAGGGTCATGTCGACTACATGTAAGATTTTAAAGTTCGTAAAACAATCAACTGGTAAAGGAAGAAAATGACAGTGACAAGGGTACCTACTACTGTTGTTACACCTGATGCTGCTGCGGTTGTCGCAGCTATGTCCGTCGGCCAGGGTTTCTCCGGCGTGGTGCACTGTGACGACAGGCTGGTGGGAAGTTCGCAGTGTGTCGAAGAGGCCAATGGATACTAAGGATTCGACCACGAGTTATTTTTCTACGGTTTTGAAGGGGAACCTTATCGATGGGTTCGTAAATATATCATTTTTTTTCCTCGAGTTTACAACAATTTTCCTGTTGAATTAAATCCAAATTTAACCTGGATTTGAGGTGATCTATTAGAGAAAATATACACGAATTTGTAGGAAATTTTTTTGTGTTTAAACGATCAAATTTTGATCGTGATTTGAATCTTTTTTTTTCTTTCGCCAATCCCTTTGAATCCCAGGATCGGGTTTCATATAAATTTGCATCTCACGAGATTTTCACTAGTTTTTTCCTACTGTCCTATATATATATATATATATATATATATATATATATATATATATATATATATGTATATATTTTTTTTTATACATATATATATATGTATATATATATATGTATATATATATATATATATATATATATATATATATATATATACACTTATATATGTATATATTTATTTATGTAAGTATACCAATACTTACTACATTTATATTAATTTAGTTTCTAAAAAACATATTATTATTCCACTATTTATTTTATTTCTATGTATTTATTCTAAAATAAAAAGTTTTTTTATAATCCTCATAATTTCTTAATAATATTTATAACAATGACTACATTAAAACACACATATGTATATATATAATATTTATATTTAAACTAAAATTAAAAAATATATAATACATCTTTCTTTTATACATTTATACGTATGTAATTATAACTCAAATATTTAGTTATTATATAGGAAAATTAAACATTATAAACAAATATATACACATATTTTGTATACATGCTCAATAAATACAGCAAATAATTATAAAAAATAATAATAAATATTTAGTAAATTCTAGGGGGTTTACATCTACCCAAATTTCAAGAATTTTGTCCTCAAAATTAGAACCAAAGTACGGCCTATGACTAAATGTCGCTAGACTGATGAAGGTCGCGCTATCGTATCACAATTTTTGAAACACACGATCAATAGGAAATCAAATGGAAATCAGAAGAAAAGAGTCGAGTATGAAGATCGTACCGCAACTTTTGAAAAAATGGAAGAAACGGTTGTTGTGTCATCTTTGCACTCCCAAGTATAGCAAAGGATGCTATGATAACACATGAACTGAGGAATTAGATTGGCTCATTCTAAATCTTTACCCTATGATCTAGAATCTTCACGGCTAGTCCTAGTAATCACTAACTCTTTATATCGCTACCCAACCTACAAAAACTCTACTAGTGGTTAAGGTTGTTAACATCCATCCTTGAAATCAAACTAAATCTTAATATAAGGAAAAAAAAATAGTACGAAAGAAAAGTTAAGTATGTCGAGCCATACCTCGATTTTGAAAAGATGGGAAGGCGATTATGAATGGAATCCTGATTTGACGTCACATTCTAAGTGATAGGGTACACTTAGTTCAAGGCTCTACCCAACTTATAAAATTTGGTTAGCCATACAAATCACAAATACCAGATTCTGGGAAGGTCAAATTCTAAGAAGAGGCTCGAGAATATTACGCACTTCTGACCGTAGTCATGGACTCTAAGGAAGCCTAGGTATTACTATGGTATTTTGGGTCAATAACTTCATAAAAAAATTTATTACCAATTCAACATCGCTCCTATATAGGTCATGCTTCAAAGAGATAGTATGAGATGTCTTGGTCAAAATATAACTAGAACGAGTTGGTCAGAGGGATTTCGTCCACCCCATAACATGGGTGATGATAAGATCAAAGAATTTATGGAAAGGAGAATTTGGTGGGTCAAAGATGGAAATTTATAATAGGTGAAGGAACCCGTTTTATATGATTAGATTGAAGATAAGGCATGATTAGGTTGGCACATGGAAATTAAAGTCATATTTACTAGTGTGTGTATGGGATTAGTGTTTGGTGTTTGATGTTGTATATGAGACATGTGGAGGCTTTTTTAGATGGGATCCAAATGTTAGGGGTGTTATGTGTCTTGTATAGATCATGGACATTTAATTGGTTTGAGAGAATGGGTTGATATTGCATGGTTGAAATCAAATGGAACGAGAATGGGCATCTAGTGTTTGTTCTAAGTAAAAATTACTCATGAATGTTGTATAAGTAAAATGGAACACATAAAGATGCGTTTGTGTGGGACATGTATCTCATACGTGAAGATTGGCTCACATATATCGTGAGTGTAGAATTTATTGGAAGGAACAGGCTAGTGTTATGCTTCAATTATCAAAGTCATAATAAAGGGCATCAAATGATCTGATTAGAAAATGGACGTTATGAATAACTGAGTTATTACCCTAATTGAAACCAATTTTTTCCACCCACTCGCTCCCAGGGAACCCTAAAATTTGAGAAAGGCTTACAAACTAACCACCCATCAAGATATAAAAGGAAAAATGAATTAATCTTGAAAAAAGTCAAATACGATTTGGCGTAAAAAGAGTCAAATCATAGTGACGAAGTCGTGGAATTTCGAGTAGGAAAGAACTTGTACCTAAGATAATAAGGTTATTTAACCATATGGTGGTGTAAGAACCAAAAGATCTGGTTTTCATTGTGGCGTGACTTAGGAAGGAAATAAAGATTATACTTATTTGTATAAGTAGAACGATTGGTCATTGAAAAATCATAATACGGTGATTGTCGATTTGGACAAAACATTCTTAACGGAAGGGATAGTGGTACGGTCGATAATGAATTATACTTTGGGATACCAGAATGGACTTCGGATGCTCAAACAGTCTGAAGATAGCGAACTTCTACTCATACTAGAGTATAGGCTATCTATCAAGGGTTCTCAAGACAACCTTTGATTTCTATGAATGCGACTAGCTAATTCATACTACAAATCCATTGGGATTCCTAACTAACCAATATCGCTGAAGGCCGGTTTAACATATCTATGGCTTACTAGTCTACTTAAGGTAAGATTTCTAATTCTACCCCAAGTCCTTAATTAGGTCTACTCACAGAAGATAGAAATATCATAGTCAATCCTTAATCCATACTTAAACTCTATACCATAATCCTATAAATTCTGTATCTATCTCCTTAATAGTATGATCAACAATCTACCCTTTCTAGCTATGAAAAACTTTACAATGCTTACAAGTACACCTAACCATTCTACCATAATCTGCTTAGCAAAGGTGGAGGTTAATGCTAAGTGGTGCTTATGTAATACCTTGGCAAGCAACTTACCTATTGGTCAATCCCCTAATCATAGTTGTTAATAGGTTATTTCAAGGCTATTCCCACTATATATAGATGCTTGTCTAGTCTAACACGTTCTATCTACTCTACACCTAATATCCCTAACTCAGTACTACGGTATATCAAGTCATCACACATCATTCTGTTATTATCATTAGATAGCGATATCCATAGTGAAAATCCTTTAGGCTATTGTCACGGTGACTTCATTTTCTAGCGTATACACAATATCATGATTTCTAAATTCTCAAGTAAAAATTTCCTCGATCTCATTATGACTATAAAATTTCTATAAGGATTTATATCTGTCTAGAGTACATCAATTATGGAATCATCTTATACATAACGAGGCCCTGAGTTCTTCCAACCATAGTCTTCCATGTGGATGATCACATTCTAATTAGGGAATCATAACTACTCTAAATTTTTTACTATATGTTCATTCAAATCCCTTCCATCATTATGATCGAGAAATTTATCGTACTTTCCTTACTAACCCTAATTAAACTTTGTTATACCCATAACTTAGCTCTACCTAACATAGGTATCCTAAGCCATCACTGTCCAACATAGGTAAATAGTGAAATGGTTACAGTTCATTGATCATAGAGTCTCTTTTTAGGGTTAAGTTGTTGATAAAAATTCTATATTACTGCTCCGATCTACTCGGTCTATCTAGAGGCGTCTACCCAACCCTCTCTTACCTTATATAGCTAATCCCCTTTTAAAATACTACGTTCTATCATATGATAAAATACAATTCAAAATGATTTGTTAAGCACGAGGATTCATTTTTTAGAAATAAGAAAAGGCGAGATTTTATGGTAAGGAGTTCAAGAAAGATGATCGACTTCAAATTTTTTTCGAGTTCCAAGGACGATAAATAAAATCAAAAGAATTTTTAGGGAAATTATGGACTGAGATTCTAATATATTATCCTATTGCAGGATCGCTCGGTATAATAACGTAACCGAGACGATATACTCTCGACCTGCCTAGGCCACCACAAAAATATATAATGCCATATATAGTCCCACAATATGTAGGACTAGGAATATGTAAACATGCCAACTACGTATCAAGTGGATCCAACCCATCTCGAATACGTATAAGCTGTATAGTAATAATCAACTATCTATATAACTCAATAATATCTCCATGTCTCAATCCTCAAGAATACATAATACAAGAATGGACATATATCATGGTGTGCACCAAATGCTACACTTGTTCGAAAGAGTAACATGAGTCTACAAATACTAGGCTAACGAGCATATTATATCATGATAAGGAAATAAAGTACAAAATAAATGATAAAAATAAAATCACAACCTATACCTGAATCCTGCAGAAGTACACCAACGACTTTAAGTATGAAGCCAACAACTAGCTGAAGAGATCACCAGGTCCTCAGAGGACGTAACAAGATACAGAAAAATATGCCAATAATAACTGAATATGCAAATACAACACAACTGAGATTCCTAGCCGTCTATGTGAGATGCACTTTAAGGACAACGTTTTACGCATGGCCTTTATGATCAACAGAGAACATAAAGAAGTGGCAATAAGTAGCACTCATCCGAGTCACTATCGGCTAGGGACAGTAAGTAGCGCTCATCCGAGTCACTATCGGCCCAAATATGTGTATAAAAAGTAAATAGTAGTCCCTATGCTAATAGTTGTCCCCTCCCCCCAATGATCTTGTCTAATTTGTATCCACAACATGACCAGCTAGCAACTACTATGGCTTCTAACTCGACACTTTAATAGCAGTCGCCTCCTATTTGTCGCACGTCCCAAACGTATCGATGGCCTGTCGAGTACGCAAGTCCGTCCTATATAAAACTCACTCATCTTGTGGTACATATTTGTCAAGGCTATAGGATATATAAAAGTACCTCGCACTCATAATGTAGTCGTCTAAAACTAGGTCGATATGCATGAAACAAATAAAAATAACATAAACGACTAACCTCAGTCGCTTGCACCCAGTATGACTTGAACAAGCATTTATGACAAAAATGGACAAGAAAAATACATACAACAAATAAAATATACTGAAATAAATTAACACAATCAGAAATCGTAGCTAGGTATGCTTTCTTGGAGGTAGTTCGAGGTTTTGATTACGTCCAAAGGGTTAATATATCCAATCAACGGAAGATGCAAGGATAGAATCTCCACGAACATCCTCGGATACTGAAAATAACATGACCAACATTTTCGATATACAAAAAAGTCTAAAATAGCCTACCCATAAGTCCAATTCTGGATACGAGGGCAAAACGATAATTTTGTGTTAAAATGATATTCGTCATTGGATCCGCTTTGCATCAAAAACTGTGCCAAATTATAGGATCTCTAAAGTCGTCAAACTATATATCTACGGATCCGATTTGACGATACGAACTCACAGGTATGTGCGGTTTTGGATCCCGATGAGCCGTACAAAATTTTGCCCACTGAATCTAATCGTGGGCTCGCCAAAATGATGATCCGGTCAACCGTCTCAGAATCGGACCAAAATTGGCTTACAGGACCAAAAAAATAATATGATTCCAATGGCACAAGTTTTGTCACGATGTGACGAACTTGCACAAAGTAATTGGTATTTTTTGAAAGGGTCGATACGGCGTTCTTCGACAGATATGGGTGGAATTCGTCGCGCACACGAAACCAATTCGAGTTTCATCACAGCCCACACGTTCGCAATGGTTGTATGTACCTTTCGATGCCCTCGGGATGTGACAAAGTCATCCAGTTTGTCGGGACGGACACCGTTTCGGTAGTTTTCAAGTTTTTGATATTTTTCTTTTATGGTTTTCAAACTTAATTAACTGGTGATTAGAAGCAAATAAAAACTATTCGAAGGGTTTTATTCTTGGTTATGTATTGGTTATGTATGCTACAATATTGCGCAAGTGGATTTCAAAAATATCTAAAATTCTGAGAAAAATTGGCTTCCAAAAATATCGTTCTAACTTCTAAACTATTATATTACAGATCCAATTTTTTTGTGAATTTCTTCGATTTCATAGAGATTTTTACAAGCAATCTAGTGCAATTAAATTAAAACTAGTTTACGGGGATTGTAGAGGGTCATGTCGACTATACGTAATATTTTGTAGTTCATTAAATGATCAACTTATGAGGGAGAAAAATGACAGAGAACAGGGGTACCGGCTACTATTGTTACACTTGCTGCTATTGCGATTATTGTAGTTGTGTTTGTCGGCCAGGGGTTCTCTGCACGGTGCATGGTGGCGAAAGGCTGCTGGGAAGTTCTCAATGTGTCGGGGAGGCCAATGGAGACTAAGGATTCGACCACGAATTATTTTTCTAAAGTTTTGAAGAGGAATCTTATTGATGGGTTCATAAATATATCATTTTTTTCCCGAGTTTAGAATGATTTCCCTGTTCAACTAAATCCAAATTTAAACTAGATTTGAGGTGATCTATTGAAGAATAGATACAAGAATTCGTAGGAAAAAGTTTGGGTTTAAACGATCAACTTTTGATCGAGATTTGAATCGCTTCTTCTTCTTTTTTTCTTTCGCCAATCCCTTTGAATCCCAGGATCGGGTTTCATATAAATTTGCATCTCGCAATATTTTCGTAATATCGCGAGATTTTCACTAGTTTTTTTATTTCTACTTCTTATATATATATATATATATATATATATATATATATATATATATATATATATATGTATGTATGTATATGTATATATTTATTTATGTAAGTATACCAATACCTACTGCATTTATATTAATTAAGTTTCTAAAAAATATTATTCCACTATTTATTTGCATACTATTTTATGACTATTTATTTCTAATATTATTTATTCTAAAATAAATTTTTTTATAATCCTCATAATTTCTTAATAATATTTATAACAACGACTACATTAAAACACACATATGTGTATATACATATATATATATATATATATATATATATATATATATATATATATATATATATATATATATATATATATATATATATATTAGGCATCCCAAATGCTCAGTCAAAATGTTCTTGATATCTGGCTTTACAAAACATTGCCAGATGATGTAGCAAAGTATACACAATTGTTTATCAGCTGCAGCCTGACTTAGTTACAATTATGTAAAAGTAAGCACAAGACGATCCGACTAACATGTCGGTGCCAAACGGCAAAGTATAAAGTAACTAACAAAACGAGCGGGAAAGTAAGGAACCCACTCGAGTCCTCCTGCAATCATTCCTTTAGTATTGACCATCTTGGAGGTAGAAGTAAGCTGAGTCCTCGGGGACCGGCTCTAAATCGAAGTAGATCCAGACCATCTGAGCCGTCTCTTCCAAGATGAATAGGTGATCATTCGTTTCAGTGTCCAGGTTAGCACAGCACACACATCTCGAAGCGAGATTGATCACCATAGAAATAAGTCTGGCCTCTACAGGAATAGCGTTTCTGCGAAGGCGCCAAAGAAAGGCGCCTATGCGCGGCTGAATATACTTGTTCCAGTAGAAGTTACTCCAGGAATCAATCGGATTTCTCCTGCGGTGGTGGTTACAGTATGACTTAGTAGAGAACTCTCCGTGGCGGTCAGGAGTCCAAACCATCCTGTCCTTCTCATTGTTGAGAATAATCCCGTCCAGGCAAGCATTGGCTTCGACAATCAGGAAATCCCAAATATTAACCTCCTCCTCCAAGGATCTATGTACCATTAGTGAGGCCATCACCTGACGGATGGAAGGGTTGTAAATGAACTTGGGCGGTTTGGGGATAGTGGTACCGCACCAGTTCTGACCCCAGATGGATATATATAGTTTTATATATATATATATATAAACTAAGATAAAAAATGATATAATATATTTTCCTTATAGACATTTATACATATGTACTTATACTCAAATATTTGATTATTATATATGAAAATTAAACACTATATGCAAATTTACACATATATTTTGTATACATGCTCAATAAATACACCAAATAATTAGAAAAAAAAATAACAATTATATAGTAAATTCTAGGTGATTTACAGTTACAGGTTTTCGCTGATTGCAAGGGCCATTGGATAAGTGCTAATTTCCCTAATCTATGCCTCTAATGAATTATGATCCTCCAAAGAAAACCAAGTGAACAATGGTCACAAGGAGATCTAAGTTGCTTGTTGACTTGAGCAGTTTCTGCCTCAGCGGTATACCACTGGTATATCAGTGATACTAGATCAGGTCAAAAAATAAGGTTTCAAGGTACGATTCTATTACACAGGCACTATCTCAGATCTCTAGAAATGTCAGTGTAGAAGCATGAAAAGTATAGGAATTTCTATGCAGCCCAGAAACTTCATGCGGCCCAGAAGCTTCATGCGGTTCAGAAGCTTCATGCGGTTCAGAAACTTCATGCGGCTCAGAAACTTCATGCGGCTCAGAAACTTCATGTGGCCCAGAAGCTTCATGTGGTTCAGAAGCTTCATGCGGTTCAGAAACTTCATGCGGCTCAGAAAGCTCCATGTGGCCTTATGTGGTTCAAAAGTCTGCCTGTACAACGGGCCATACAGCTGACCATTATTACTCTGACAATAAAGTGATAGCTCTGACAGAAATGATGGCTTTGACATAAAGACGAGACACGACATGCTCCAAAAAAGACGAGAAAATCTTCATAATATCTGACACAGTTCACAAATTCCAAAGGAAGTTCTTTTTGCGGCTCGGCCATGAGACCACCTTCATGCGGCTCGGCCATGAGACCACTCTCATGCGACCCGGTCATGAGACCACTCTCATGCGGCTCAGTCAGGGGACCACTCTCATGCTGCTCAGTCATGGGGACCACTCTCATGCGGTCATGAGGCCACCCTTATGCGGCCCGATCATGAGACACTCTTCATGTGGCTAGGTTGTTGGACAATCCCTCATGCGGCTCAGCCAGGACGCATCATTTATCCGGCTCACCACAAGAGTATCAGTTGAGACACGTGGCAGGAGTTGACCAAGTCTTAACAAATTCGGATTTATTGCAACCAACAGATCATAACAGTTCATATTTATTGTAACAAATATATTAAGATTAATCTTAACCAATCCCCAACTGCCCACTTCTCAAGGCACAGTTACGAGGATGTGGCCTAAAATTAGCCACGTGGCTGTACACCCCACTCATCACAAATTCCTATAAATAGTAAGGTACTATTCCCTTGTATACACACACACAGAGACGCAGAGAGATATACACAGAGCATTTCTTCGCCGGAGCCGAGGTTGCGTTCGATCGTCCAAGGAGTAAGGCATAGTTGATAGCACTTTCCCGAGCCTCAACCGTCACCTCCCAGAATCCAAATTAAATAATTGTACTTAGATTGCTTTTCCTAGGTTTTGTTCCTAGGCTCTCTTTTGTACAAGCGAGTTTGTAATTGTGAATCAAAGTTCAGTCCTCCCATAAAATTGTTCTGTTCTTAGATAATCAATGGCAAATACGATGGCGACTCTGCTTGGGACTAACTTCTCCACTGCTAAGAAGTTGGTGACGCAATCGGACGCCGCCAAACTCGGCTCCACGCAACAGATGCTGGTTGTTCGCTTCGACCAGCAAGCGTTTGAAGAAATGCTCTCCGAGGGAAGCGCTAGCCCGATCCAGAAGCGAGCCGGCACGAAGAAGGCCTACAGGGAGTGGAGGTCCAAGACCGTTGCTCCTCCCTAAGCTATGGATGAGGTGTTCTCTGCTACCCAAGACGGCGAAGAAGACTCAAATGCGGCCCTACTTCAGGCCACAGAGAACCTTGATATCCCCAAGTCCGACAAAAGAAAGCACTATAATGCTGGGCTTACAGGAGCAAATGGTAACTCTATGCAGTCCAAAAAGAGGCCGTATAAGGGTGCCAGCCGTATAAAGGCTCATACGGCTACCAATCCTAGCCGCATGGAGAAAAGTCATGTTGCCACAACTTCCAGCCGCATGCAGAAGGCTCATGCGGCCACAAATTTCAGTCGCATATAGAAGGCTCATGCGGCCTCCAATCTCAGCCGTATGCAGACTGCTCATGCAACCACCTATCCCAGCCGCATGCAGAATGCTTATACGGTCGCCAAGCCCAGCCGCAGGAAGATGGCTTATGCGGCATCCAATCCCAACCGCAGACCATCCATCATATGCGGCTCAGGTTCAGTCTTCGACCACCTCTCATGCGGTCCTGACCTCAGAAGCTCCCATGAGGATGTGCCAGACTCTGTGCGACACAGCTTGGACTCTTCCTACTACGCGCCCTCGGGTGCTAGAGCGAAGAAGTCTAGGACAGCGCAGGCTCGTCGAGCTCAGTTAGTTGTCTAAACTTCTGACCATCAGGGAGTCTCGCTAACGGTTATGCGGGCCTTTGATGGAAAGTTGTACAAAACCACCCGTGTCCAGCCCCCGATAGCCAACGGATAGGGTAGTTCCCAAGAGTCTCCCAACAATGATCAAGGACAAGTATTTTTACTAGCCCCACGTCAGGGAGCAAATATGATACCAACGCACTCGTGTGCTCGGGACTCCCAGGCCAACAAAACGAGTGTAAAGGTTACTCGAGATGTACTTGACTTGCGTGATGTGGTCCTTCACAAGCGCAAGGAAAGAGAGAAAACGTTGGTATGCAGAGAGTCCTTCCATGGACATCACTGCACTCAAGTCATTGTCAACTGCTGTTGCAACCAGACAGCAGTACAAGAGGACCGACAGTCCGTCTTCCAACGACTGCAGTAGCCAGGACCGGTCCTAAAATAAAGCTCGGGAGACGAGGCGCTTCCTTTCGCCTCCTGCAATTCTGCCCGGAAGGTCCCTACCGGCAAGGGAGGGAAGAAAATAAATGTCTTCAGCCCGATGATCTCAACCAGCACTGCCAGGAAATTCTCATCTAAGCGGTTGACCACAACCACCACAGGAGAAGTTTATCAAGGTACCCGCTCGAAGATGAAATCTTCAACACTTAGAAATTCGTCATCTACATCCCTGGGGGTAGCCGAAGCTGGGGTTAGCACTCCCCAAAACATCCACAACAATTCGGTGTTCCAAGAAGATCAACCTGGGGAGGCAATCCCCCAACAGATGCAGCAGACTCTGACGTTCCTGAAGATGTCCACAAGTGCCAAGATGAGGCAACCTCCTATGCAGGGGGTGGCACTTCCTCTGAGTCCGAACCAGAGGAGAACATTCCTATATACCCCGACGAATTCTCTATTCGAGGGTATGATTCGGAGAGCACGTCTTCTACAGTCCCTTCTACTGCTCCCCATGAGAGAAAAGTATTTATGTCTGAGAATGACTAAGACGGTCCCATTGATCGGCAACGCCTCGACACTCTTGAGGCCATACTTCAAACCTTGGTTAAGTCGGTGGACGAAATCAAGGCGGCCTTACCGGCTCTCCAAGGAAGGATACCTGGCCAAACAAGCTTGGGTCCCGCCGTCAATACAGATTCAAACACAACCGCACCAACCCCGAACGACAATCCACCAGGAATGTCGGCTCCCACCACTGCAGAAGAGGCCAGGGAGGCGAGAAGAGAAGTCCAGGAGCTTCGGACAATGTTTCATGTCCGAGAAAACTCTCAGGACCTCAAGATACGACAGCCGTATCCCGTAGCATAGAGAGATGTCACCTTCCCCCCACAATACAAACCATTCAACATAAATCCATATGATGAGAAGACATCTGCAAGCTGGTATATGACCTACTTTGAGGTCACAACAGATCATCTGCCGCATGACGATGTCATCCTTACACGATTATTCGTCGGGGCATTGGAGAGAGTCACATTCGACTGGTACCACAACTTGCCGGACAACTGCATCTATTCCTTCGATGGCTTCAAACATATATTCTTGGAGAGGTTTTATGAGGTGGGACAAGATGTGACAATGTCTACCCTCATGGACGTTGTTCAAGGAGAGAATGAGCTGACAAGGAACTACATTGAGCGGTTTTGCCAAACCACGATGAAGTTACCTTCCGGTAACCCGGACTCTTCCTTAATTGAAATTTGCCAAAAGAGGCTGCTCCCCACAATCAGCCTCTGGATGGGCAAAAGTTAATTTAAGGACTGGAAGACCTTCATCATCAGCGCCACTAGCACAGAAGCTAAGTTAAAGAAAGCTCGCCAACTGGGATTGCACATCTCGGATGGAGAGGACAAGGGCAAACGCCCTAATGCCAGCAACAAAAACGGCGGCAGTTCCTCTAACAACCGAGACTCCAAGGGCAAATAGGCTACGGTGGCCGATACAGCCCAGAAGCCTGAACCAAAACAGGCTGAGAAGCAGTAGCCTCAGATGACTTACTGCTTCGAGGATAGCCATGTCAAGCCCATCTTTAACATGTTCTTACAAGGAGACAGGATTCAGCTCCCTCCGCCAAGGCGTGAACCTCGACCTGCAGAGATGGAGATCCCGAAGCACTGTCACTACCATCGCTATGTCCACCATGCTACATAAGACTGCTTCCAATTGAAGCGGTACATCCAGAATCTCATCGATTCCAAGGCTCTGGACATTAATTTCGAGGAGATAACCGTGGCGGCCAACATGGTGTCGGTCCTATTCGGCAGCTTCCCTCCAACGAGGACCCAAGATGATATCGTGCCCATCCCTCGGGCAATAATGGAAGTCACTAATCTTCCACCTCCCTGAGACCAGATGACTGGGCTGGTGCCCCTCACCACATCACGAGGGAAGGTCATATGGGTCCACCCGGACTTGGTACCTGAGGTAACTCAGTTTGCGTCATCCTCCACCGGCAAGAAGAAGGACGGGAAAGTTAAGTCTTGTCCCACAATCTCGGCCGATGTCGAAGAAGCGACAGCTGTCATTACCCGGTCCGGTGCACAATCTCAACCTACACCGGGTAACTCGGCTGAAGAACGCCAGCCGGCCACTGCTGACACCTCAGGACCTTCTCAGCCTCCACCGACCGATAAGCCCAAGCCAAAGGAGACCCGCTTTGACAAGCCGCTCCGCAATGACGTGCCTCAGGGGCTGGAAAGGCCTTATAATTTGGATATTTTGGCACAATTGGCCAACACACCAGCCAAATTATTATTATATGAGCTTCTAAGACTTTCCAAAGAATTACGCATCGTACTGAGCGAAGCACTCCAGAATGCCGACGCATATCTGGCTCAGGTCAAGCTTACAGGGGAGAGCTCGCCGGCGGATCTCCAGGACAGCGCTTGTACAGGTACAATACCCAACATTGTATTCACTCCGCAGGATATGCTTATCAAGACCAATCTGTACGATCACCTTCTGTATTATACTGGATATGTCAGCGACATCAAGGTGGATCGGATGCATATTGATCCCGGTTCTTCGATAAGCATTATTCCGAAGAGCTTGCTTCACCTCTTGCGCATCCCTATGCATCGGCTGACTCCTACTAGCATCACCATCAGCGGTTTCAATTCAGGAAGAAGCTATCCCATTGGAAAGATTCGCCTGAAGTGCCAAATTGGCGACCTTCAGTCGGAAGTAACCTGCTATGTCATAGACGCAGATACTTCCTACAATATTTTCCTGGGGCATCCGTGGATACACGATTATATGATCGTACCCTCCACATTGCACCAATGCTTCAAATACGTCGACAAGCACGGCTTCGTAAAGACAAAATTTGCCGACATCAATCCCTTCAAAGGAGTCGAATCCTACTATTCGGATTTCTGCTTGTACGAGAAATCAAAGAGGCACCTGATCAAGGAGGATGTTCAAGAGCCGACGGAGGCCATTGCAGGGCCTGAGGAACCCTTGAGAATATATCTCCAATACTGCAAACCAGGCAGGACTACACCTCTTACAGCCACAACTAGTCTTCCGGTGCTCACTACACAAAAGGAGTAGATGACAATCCGACTGCCAAGGTCCGGCCAAGGGCCGAGACCCACTACGGAGCCACTGACAATCAGGCTGCCCAGAGCCGGCCAACATCAATCAGAAGAGATCGATCCTTCTGCTAAGCCGATGGCCATTCGCCTGCCTAAGACAAGTCGACAGTCGAGCGCTAAGCCAGGGACTGCCAGTGATCCAACAACTCTACGTCCAGCCCCAAACACTAAGCTAGGGTTCGCTAGTACACCAACAACTCCACGTTCAGCACCACCAGTGGAGCCCCTGATGATCAAGCTGTCCAGGTCATCCTCTTAGTCTTCATTAATACAGAGGATGGCCGAAGAGAAGTTAGAGCTAGCTAAGTATGTGGCTACCCACACTGATGTTCCTTCTGCTGACGATGTAATCCCACCTGAAAAGATACCTTATTTCATCAATAAAGGACTATTTTTGAACTACCACGAGCTTAACAAGCTTTGTATAATGTATGTTATGGAACACGGTATAGGCACCAACTTGCACACACAAGTGACAAACGTCTATACCGCGAACCAACTTACTCCCGTGGAGGGCGCTTGCTTCGTAGTCCCGGGAGAGGACCATCCAATCATCTTCGGACGAAAGAATGGTCAACAGTCCTTCAGGCCAGAAGAAGTCGATCTCGGACCCGACACCGGGAGACTGCCCTTTTATCTGTATAGCTCCTGATCCAAGTACCTCATGCAAAAACAGGGGTATGATATGGAGACTACACCAGGCTTGAACTATGGCACTGGCCGGTGATTACCCTTGCAATTGTCAGTCCCGACTAGAAAACTACGGGATTATTACAACAAGACCAGACGTGGTCTAGGCTATGTTACACCTGCATCAACTTCCGAAAGCTCGGATGAGGAATGCGAATGGCATTCACATTCAACCAGATCGTCCACTTCTGATTCGGATGTCAGTATCGGGGATGTACTCAGGCAAACTTGGTCTGTCAATATGGTGTTTGCTGACGCCTATGAAGAAGACGAAGACGTACCCGAACTTCTCGAGTTAAAGCCTTGGGTACAACAGCTAGATGCGCAGTGGAAGAAGCATTTCGAACGAAGAGATCCTCCTACCAAAGATGAGGTCATGCAAGTTGACCTTGGCGATGAATCCTCTCAAAAACCAATCTTCGTTAGCAAAAGTCTGACAGATGAAGAGCGAGAGTCGCTGTTGTAACTCGTTAGAGAGTATATTGACGTATTTACCTGGAGCTATGAAGACATGCGAGGGCTAAACCCCGAGATCGTACTCCATAAGCTGAATATTCATCCGGACGCAAAACCGGTCAAGCAACAGCAACGAAGGTTCCGCCCAGACATCATGAATTCTATCGAAGCTGAGGTCAACAAACTAATAGCCAGCGGCTTCATCCATGAGGAACAACATCCAGACTGGGTCGCCAATATAGTATCGGTCCTCAAGAAGAATGGGAAGATCCGAATTTGTATCGACTTTCGAAATCTGAACGAAGCATGTCCTAAGGATGAGTTTCCACTTCATATTACGGACATAATGATTGACAACACTTGTAGCTTTGAGCGCATGTTATTTATGGATGGCTTCTCAGGATACAACCAAATTAAGATATTTCCTGACGACGAAAAGCATACATCATTTCGAACGCCAATAGGTGTGTACTGCTACACAGTCATGCCCTTCGGTTTAAAGAATGCTGGTGCCATGAGTGTCATCTTCAGAGATCACCTGCGTAAAACTGTGGAGTGTTACGTCGACGACATCACCGTTAAAAGCCGCTCTAAGGAAGATCATCTGCACGATTTGAGGACAATATTCGACCTGATGCGAGCACACAACTTGAAGATGAATCCCACCAAATCCTTCTTGGGCGTATCCAGTGGAAAATTTTTGGGCTTTATCATTACCGCCCAGGAAATCCATATAGACCCTGAGAAGACGAAGGCAATCATGGAGATGGGTCCTCCAAAAAATCTCTGAGAACTCAGAGGCCTTCAAGGGAGGCTAGCCTATATCAGGAGGTTTATCTCTAACCTCTCCGGGCGATGTCAACCGTTCACACACCTCATGAAGAAAGACGTCTTCTTTGTATGGGATGAGGAGTGCCAACGCACCTTTGAAAACCTTAAAGAATATCTGTCGAATTCCCAGTCCTGGTGGCCCCGATTGCTGGAAAACCATTTCTGCTCTATGTGCGAGCGATGGAGCATGCCCTCGGTGCTCTACTAGCACAGAATAATGATGCAGGGCATGAACAAGCTATCTATTATCTCAGCCGAATGATGATAGGGCCTGAGCATAGATACACCGCCGTGGAAAAGGAATGTCTCGCTTTGGTGTTCGCTATTCAGAAGACGCGACACTATGTTACAGGACAAACCATCCATGTCATATCACGAGTCAACCCTCTTAGGGTCCTCATGACCAAACCAGGTGCACTCAGCTCTCGCGTTGCTACCTGGGCGATACTATTGTCCCCCTACCACATGATCTTCGTCCCGCAGAAGGCGGTTAAAGGTCAAGCTCTGACAGACTTTTTAGCAGCCTATCCAGGTTCGGAGTCAACCAGAATATACAAAGAAATACCAGACGAGGTCGCCAATTCAAATATGGCTTCCCACAATACCGTCTAACGAATATTCTTTGATGGTGCTTCAAGAACCGGGCCTAAGGGCAATATCGTCGTTGGGGTCGGAGTGGTACTGATTTCTCCTTCCGGCTTGGTGATTAATCGGGCATACTCACTCACGAAACCTTGTTCAAACAACGTGGCCGAGCACAACGCCTTGGTTATCGGTCTCCGACTTGCGAAAGAATTGGGGGTAGAGTACCTGGAAGCATATGGTGATTCACAGTTAATCGTCAACCAGATCCGGGGTTCATATGAAGTTCTCCATGAAGACATGATCTCCTATCATCAGATAGCAATCGCCATCATCACGTCCATAAAAGGGTTCTTCATAGAACATGTTCCAAGACTCCGGAACATTGAAGCCGACACCTTAGCAGGACTGGCCGCCTCTCTAGCGGTCCAAAATCATACTCATCATTTGGTGGACATAATAGGCCATGAATTGGTCTGTCCTAAAAATAATGTCCAATTTGCTGAGAGTTATTCTACCCTGACGGTCGACGAGACGCAGGACTGAAGGCTCCTATTTATCGACTTTGCAGTCTTTGGCATCTTATCAGAAAACTCGAAAGAAGCCACCTCTATCAGAAGACGTTCTCTCAGATTCTTCTACGATACTGAGACAAAAATGCTGTATCGGCGATCTTATAATGGGTTGCTGCTCCAGTGTTTGTCAGATACAGAAGCTAAAGAAGCCGTACGCGAAGCTCACAACGGCGTTTGTGGGGCCCATCAACCTGGCCTGAAACTACAAGACCGCCTTCATCGGATAGGCTATTACTGGCCTACGATGGTGGCAGATGCGATAGACTATGCAAGAAAGTGCAAAGCTTGTCAGGTCTATGCAGATTTCATACACCAACTATCCGAGTTCCTATATCCGACGGTGGCATCCTGGCCATTTGAGGCATGGGAAATTGATATCATTGGTCGAATCACCCCACCATCATCCAGAGGACACCATTTTTTATTGGCAATTACAGATTACTTCTCTAAATAGGCGGAAGCTGTTCTGCTTGCAGAAATGAAGACACCAAACGTGATCAGCTTCCTCAAGCATCACATTATATATCTTTTTGGACTGCCTCGAAGGATCATCCACGATAATGGTCCGCAGTTCACAAGCCACACCTTCTATCGATTTTGCGACAAACATCGGATCCAGAATGTTGCGTCAACACCCTACAACCCGACGGCTAATGGTTTGGCGGAAGCATTCAACAAAACTATAATCAAGCTTCTCAAGAAGTTCGTGTCCTCAAATAAACACGACTGGAATGAAAAGCTTATCGAATGCTTATGGGCGTACCGAACTACAGTCCGGACAGCCACTGGGAATACACCATTTTCTTTGGTGTACGGAAGTGAGGCAGTTCTTCCACTGGAGACTCAAATCCCCTCGCTCCGCGTCGCCCTCACTTACCGATTGACGACGGATGATAATTACCGTCGCCGGCTACAGGAGTTGGAGGCCTTAGACGAGAAGCATTTGTTAGCACAACAACGAATCGAGCTTTATCAAGCACGCATCTCTGGAGCCTTCAACAAGAAGGTTAAACTCAGAACATTCCAAGTGGGCGATCTCGTTTTAGCAGTTCGAAGGTCGATGGTTATGACTCACAAAACCGTCGGCAAGTTCCAACCAAAGTGGGAAGGCCCGTTTATCATCGAGGCTGTATTCTCCAATGGTGCATACCGTCTCGCAAAGCAAAACGGAGACTTGCTTATGATGCCCATCAACGGAAAGTTCCTGAAGAAATACTATGTCTAAACGACACCATCCAAATCAACCGGATTGTTGAGTTATGTACCCTTAGGTATCGCTGAACTTACACTCTGGTCATTCCAAATGAATCTATATCGCGTCTTCTGGGTAGTAAGTCATGTATGATCATACCTCTGAACTTGCTTCCTAAAAGAGCATTTTTCTCATAATCTATTACCCGTGCTTTCTGTGCATAAAAAGGGTAACAGGTCCACAAAATTCCCGAAATAACCATGTCGATGTCACCTCTGAGTTGTTTCTCTTCCATCACAAACAAATCACCCTTTACGTAGAACTTCCACGTCTATATTACCTATGAGTTGTTCTATATATCCTTCGTTGAGTCCACTCCTGCCACGTCCTCATTACCTCTGAGTAGGAAGACTCCATTGTAAAGCCCCCATATTTACCACGTCCTCATTACCTCTGAGTAAGTTTGTCGATTTTCTCTTGACTTATTATCCGTACCCAAAACTAGGATACGCCAAGGATAATAGGCCCACAAATGTCCACAGGTGACCACAAATGTCCACAGTTGACCATAAATGTTTGCAGTTGACCACAAATGTTGAACTAGGTTCTCTAGTACACGCGCCTCTTTTCTTACAATCTTATGCCTCTGAACCCAGCCGTTCTATGGCATTCTTTCGCCCAATACCAAGAATTTCCATGTCCACCTTACCACGGAGTCGTTCTAGGTATCTCAATCAAGCTTATTATCCATACAAAAACTAAGGTATGCCAAGGATAATAGGTCCATAGAAAGTCCCCCAGTGGGGCAAACACATAATACCAAAGATGCAGTACAAGCACAACAGATAAAAGATGATGCAAAAAAAGTCATTTATTTAAATCAAAAGTACTACATTTTCTGGGACCACGTCCTTGTCAAAAAGATGAAGAAACAAAAAGAAAGAAAGAAAAAAGTCGATCATGGTTCGGCGACACATAATTCTCGGAGCCGGTCCTTCAGTTTGGACGTCGATCGCTCAATTCTCTGGGTGGCCCGGCGCTCAGCCTCTTGCGTCAACTTCTCTGCATCCTCCAGATGCGCATGTGCCTGCCAACCATCTTCAAGTTTCTTCAGGGCACGCTCCAAGGCATCTGAGGTTCGGGTGACCATGTCGATCTCCCGAAAAATTAGCTCATTGTCTTCGCACGAGGCTTGGAGCTCAGATTCCAAAGAAACCAATTTTCTCTGAAGCTGGAGGATCTGCTCCTTGGTATCGGCTATCTCGCGAGAGGCGGCCTCTTCCCAAGCGATACAATCCTCCCCTCGGTGGCTTAGCTGATCGTACTTTAGAGACAAATCTCGGAGGTCCTTCACCAGAGCAGGCTTGGATGTATCCTGTACCGTCCTTACCTTTTCCATGGTCGTTATAAGGAAGACACGCTCATGATCTATTGCTGAAGATAGATCGACTTGCCGCAGTCCTTGAAATTGAGCCACCAGCTGATCAGCTTCTAGTAACTTGGGCTCCAAAAGCTCGACCATCCATGCCCCACCGGGGAGGATTCTGAGGAGTTTAATCTAGCCACGGTCACATTGACGGGCCAATGCAAAAGATATCCCCCTCTCCACGGCAGCCTCAACCCCTCGCTTCAGGTGGAGGTAGACACTATCAACCATGTCCTTCGACGATTCATCCAGAACTTTCGAATAAGATGGCGTCAAAGAAAGAGTAGCTGGAAGAGTTGAAGAAGATGCACCGGAACTTGATGCCTCTGCTACTAGGGAAACAAGTTCCGAGCGATAATATGCTTGAATAACAGCCATCCTCCTCCGCAGCTCGAAGGATCCGGAGACTGGACAGGGCAGAAAGGTCGACCTCTGGTGTTGGAGCCACATGAACCAAGAAGGGTGCAGGGACCATTTTTTCCTGCCCCGGCCGTTCTACTGCTTGTTCTCCTGAATTCGATCCGGCAGGAGGTCCCTCAATGTAAGTTGGATGGGGAGGAGGCATACTTTCTTCCATTACATCTTCTCCGGTGACTTCTCCCTCGACGATGTCCGTTGTCAGCGGCGAAGGAGCAGGACCTGTATGTTCGGAGCAACCATCGATCAGCTTAACCCGAAGGATGTGAAGATAGAGCAAATAAACCTCCTCACTAGTCAAGACATGACTTAGCTTACCAGGGGAGGATTACTGAAGCTGAGGCTCACTCTCAACCACCGTATCCTCTTCACCAGCGACATCTGAGCTGAATGCAGCTGGTTCTTCTGCCCCAGCTGCCCCGGAGTTGGACACAATTGGTTCAGCATCACCCGAATGAAGTTCAGCAACCTCGGGGATTGGCTCAGTAGAGCCCATATCGTCCTGGGTTGAGATGTTAGCAACGGGAGAAACCTCAGCCGTCGCCGGGAGAACCCTGGTGGAAATAAGCTCAGCACTCATTTTACTAATTAAAGTGGCTAGAGCCGGGTCGACCTCAGAGACAGTAGCCGACTCTCGAGAGTCCACTTCTCCTGACGCCCATAAAGAAAAGGAGAAAGATCAGATCATAGTATAGAAAAGAAGAGCTAAAAAGATGGTTGTAATTCGATTCACCTCCGAAACGGCGTTAACATCCTCGCTTCTCTCCCTAATGATTGGCCCGCGAGGCTTGACAGCAGCCCGTTTCCGGGAGTAAGTTATGTCGCCAATAGCGGACTCACGCCTGCTTCGCTTGCGTGAAGGACCAGGCACACTAGGGGCTGATCTTCCACCCCATCATCTGCAGGAGGAATAGGCAAGTTATCGTGGTCTTCCTCTTCGTCCGTATTGGTAGACTCCGAGTCTGACACATCAACTGCATTCTTCTTCTTTGTCCTCGTCTTGGAACCTTTTGGTTTCTCCTCCAAATCAGTACCGACAATAAAACTGGTACTTGGGTCAAAATCATTAGGGGGCTTGTTCATCATAACATGGTATAGAGCCGCTATGTACAAAATTTGTCCTGACTCCCTAGCATCAGGCATAGAAAAGCTGGTACGGGTGTGAACAATGTTATAGTAATGCCAAGCCTGGATGCCCTCAAGGACGCTACCCACAAAACCCAGACATGAGCTGGGATTGTCCAAGAACAACTGACTGTACCCAAACTGTCGGAAGAACCGACTGGGTAAGTAAGGCTCCAAGAAGACGGAGTTACCGTTGCGATATACCAAGTGTGTAGGACGGATATTCTGCAACCAGAGGAGCATCTTATCAGACAAGAGGTAGGGAGGCCCAGTACCATCAAGATGTACGCCCCTCACTTCTTCATCGGTAAAATGAGGGACAAACACGAAAAAGGTGTATCTGTCCACTCTCGTCAGTGCCATCCGACAGGCTGGCATGGTACTGCACTCCCAGGGCATACGACGATACTGGAAGATGAAGGCATCATCCGCAGTTACGTCGTCTTCAGGGCCAAGCTTCATCAAAGACTGACAGTGCATCAACAGCCACCCCATCAGATAATGATAGGGCAGCTCGATTCGTTCAAAGTCTTTTGCCGTATCACGGGCAATGACCTTAGAAGAGAAAGTACGGAGGCCACGATGTATGCTGCATACCATGGCAGGGAGGAGAGCTAGTCTGGCCCCAAAGACTAGCTTCACTGCAGGAAGGATAAAGTTACGGCTGATTCTCTTAATAGAGCCAGCCCCTCCCGAAACTACGCAGTTCTGCAGCCATACCATCAGAAATCCCGCCAGAAGAGCCTTCTCGGACAACTTCTGAGTATCCTGATAAAAGTAATTAAAAAAGTCAAATTGACTCCCAAATCTGTCGCCTGTGATTTTTACCCTCTTGGCGGTCGACACCTGGTCCTGCACCTCCTTTCGGGTTCGAGGACTTCGGGAAGAAACCCGGCCTGAGGCGCCGAGCTTAAAAAGGTAACTGAGCCAGGCCTTCGTATGAGAAAGGTTCCCTTCCGAGCTGTCGTTTTTCTTCTTCAACATCTGCTGGCACGTGATGTGGTGACACAGCAATTCCCGGTAGACAGCCATAAAGCCCGGGAACCGCTGCTCTAACTCCTTAAACTCTTCTTTCGTAGGAGTATATGCCTCGAAAACTTTGTCTCCCCAGGGCAGCTTGGAGACTTCGCGTATCTCGTGGAGAGCGAGCCCCATCTCCCCTCCAGGGGTAAAGAAGGTTCTTGTTCGACGATTGTACATCTCAAGGAGAGCCATGATCAACTTTTTGTTTATGGGCAAACCATAACAAGTGCCCCGAATGGCATGATAAAGGCCAATCTCGCACAGGAGATTCTCGTGTGTCCGTAAAATCTATGTGGAAAAGTTAATCCATGATGGGATGGGGTTCTGCACATTTAAGAAACTACCCGGGGCGAACCCCATCACATAACAGCTGACCGGTGTCCTGCTCGCGACCACCGACCTCAAGTTTTTGTTATAGTGAATATCATCCACGAACATCCCATGCTGGGTCGGAGTCAAGGAGTCCACCATTTTTCTGTCGATTGGTAGCATATTGAACCACGACATCGGAAAGTGACGCTCCATCTGAGGAATATGGATCGCCATCCCATTAGAAGAAAAACTCTAGCTTTCAGATATATCTAAAACGTTAGAGTTCTTTACAGTCAGGGCATCTCCAATGAGGAACGTAGGTTTCAGGTGTTGACCCCACAATTTTCTCGAGTTCATCATGCCCAAGAGAAAGAAGAAAGATTGGTTTTTGACATCCCTCAACCTCTCCTCAGGTTCATCTTTGGGAAATTGATATGACACATAATCAACTATGTGGTCGAACCTCACACCCAAAGCAGATTGGGCTCGACCTACCAAGAGTTCTCCCGCAGGATTGACTGGCAACTTTACTGAAAAAAAAGACAGAAGAAAGAAGTCAGAAGTTAGCCAGAGAAAAAATCACTTAATACTTTCTGAGCTTATGCGGCTCTGTTAGGTGGGTCGTTATGCGGCCCAGTTCATAAGGAGCTTATGCGGCTCTATTTAGTGGGTATTCATGCGGCCCAGTTTATAAGGAGCTTATGCGGCTCTATTTGGTGGGTCTTCATGTGGCCCAGTTCATAAGGAGCTTATGCGGCTCTGTTTGATGGGTCTTCATGCGGTCCAGTTTATAAGAAGCTTATGTGTGAGACTCGTCTCACAGTATCGGTATTTATATACGGATACGTATTTTGTATTGTATTTCATATTTTTTTGGTTTTCGAAATGCTTTAAAAAATTTCCTAAATTATAGATTTAATTCTTGACCGGCATACCGACGGTGTACCGGAGTATACCGACAGCATGCCGCCTGGATAGATTTTTCATATTTTAGATATTTTCAATTTTAGATATTTTCATAAATAGTGTTTCCGATATTTTCATAAATAGTGTTTTAGATATTTTGATGAATAGTGTATAGATATTTTCGTGAATAGTGTAGATGCATTCTTTTATCCAATGGACAATTGGTTTTCTTTCAATAGCTAGGATTGATCTAGATTTTGACTTGGATCACGATCCAACGGTCACGATTAATTTATCCCTTCTATATATCCTATGAGTTTCTCTCTCCTCTCTCTTCTTTTCTTCTCTATTTCCTCTTCCATCTTCCTCAAGCTTAGGAAGGCTTGGCCTTGAGGCCTAGAGTGTGGTTTCGGAACCCCTCTTGGTGGTGGAGTAGAAGATTAGGCTCGGTTGCTAAAACCTAGGCAAGTACATCTTGCTCAAAAGTGACATGACCATGCTATATTTTGTTTTCCATAGAAATTAAAGTTTAATTGGCCTATAATATGCTTCTTTAAATTGTTAACATGTTTATTATATACCACTTTTGATTTTGATCGACAATATTGCGTAGATCTGAGTTACTAGATATGACTTTCGAGTATTTTGAGGTATTGATCTATCAAATATTTTAATTTGTGAAAACTAATACTTCCATGTTGTTGGAAATTCAATTCTATTCAATTTTGATTTTTAAAAGTCCGAATTTTGATTTAAAATGAAGTTTTTATGGCCGAAACAAGTTTTAGCGAAAATCTGGATTTTGTTGCTGTTTGGAAAAACGGTATACCGCCGGTATACCGCAGTATACCGCCGGTATGCCGGTTTTTGCACCAGAAACCTTCTGTCTTTAGCCCGGTATACCGCCGGTATACCGCAGTATACCGCCGGTATGCCGTTTTATGCTGTTTTAGGCTGTTTTTGTCCGTTTTTTGCCCATTTTTATCCGTTTTTGATATTTTCTCGATTGTAATGGACTCTTAACATGATTAGATGACCTTGGATAGTTAAAGAATGATTGTACACTCTATGTACATGGTACATACTTATGTTCACGTATTGTTCTATGTCCAGATTATAGATAATGGCCTGTTATGGTGCACTCCAGATTACTATATATGCCTAGCTCGATTTAGTAAATCGTAGTAGCGCACTCATGACTTGATTTTTTTATTGATTTCTAGACCCGAGATATGAGTACATATTCTTTCTTGACACCGTTGATATAGCTTGTTGAATGTTTAATCTATTGCATCTTGGTACTGGACAATCGAGTGTGAGTATTGTTCCGTGTATCACGTGATGTTAGTACGGGAATGTTCGTAAGTGACAACTTATGATTTACTCGTACATAGCACACGTCATCTTAGGAAATTCTTGACTGTCCACGACTTGAGAATTTGACATGAATATGATATGTTAAATGACTAGTAAATTCAAGTAGATCATTGTAAGAGGAAATTTGCACTACCAACCTCGAGCTCCAAGGGCCCCATGAGGCATAGCTCAACCCTGCTAGGCAAGGGCTCCATGACCTACCAAGTTTGCGTGTATTGATATACGATCGAGTCACATGTCGTGCCGAGTTGCGGCACAGTCAGTTATATATTTTCTTTTACAAGTATATGATATGGTTGTTCATGTTACAAGTCAAGACACGTTTCATCTGCCAGCAGTCTTGTTGGGCAATAGATGTACTACTCGTACACATGGACATCCGGGTATCTGCAGTCAGGTAGTTGCGAAGATCCTCAACTTGCATACTAGTAATTAGGATTGTGATAACCCTAGCTAGTTAATGATAGCAAGCCGTAGACAATGATTGGCCGTGCACTTTTGATTATGTGTTACCTTATATGCTCTTGTGTCGGTGAGTAGCCAGAGGCTAAGTTCTGCTAGGGAAAAGATCTGTAATCCTGGTCCTTGTTTGTTTTATGGGTTGTAGCTCTGATTCCTAGTAGTTCCTAAACCCCTTGTTGCTCATCGGATTATTCTGTTCCATAGCTATATTGTTCAGTATTTCCAGTCACTTATATTTTTGAGATACGTGCATTGGTACCGCACTAGTCTCGATCTGCATTTATTTACTTCTGTCATTATGCTATTGTGTTGTTGTTGGATTTTGTCGTGCACCTCGAGCTTCCTTGTGGTACTTGCTATTTGGGGCCTGACTCCACTGGTTTTGTTTGGCCAGATTTACCGTTGGAGCCCGAGGATTCTCCCTACCTTTCTCTGGATGACCCGCCTCCTGCTTAGATCTGCGGTTGTTCCTCCTCGCGAGTGGGTTCCCTTTTTGTACCGCTCGTGTTTCATTTCATTTTGGTGATTTTAGCTAGGGTATGTGTTAGCCCTATTATTTTGAGACTTTCTCAGACTTCGGTCAACATGATGTATTATATTAGATCTAGACTGATATAGTGATCATGTATATTGGTACTTTGTTAGTGTAGCATTTTGTATTCACTAGCTTCATGATCATGTATGATATAGTATTTTGGGATGCCTCTTTACTTTCATATTTGATATACTCTTGATACTTGTTGTTGTTGGATTGAGATAGGATTTGTTCGACCATAGGAGTCGTCAGTGGCATGCTAGAGTCTTCCCACTTGTCTTGTAGGCAGCTTTGATCGTATATTGGGGTATTGGCATACTATAATACACGTAGCTGGCCTTGTTTCGCCCCTACTTTCTAGTATTCTGGTTCTGGGGCATGACAGGGTTTTTTTGGTGGCCCATGCAGGTCTGTCTTCAGACTTGTGGGGGATTCATCTTGTTAGAATATCAATCTTATAATTGTTTTCATTTGATCTCCCTTTGCTTTTCGTATTCTCATTTTCCTTGAACTGTAAACATTATTGACATATCCTTGTTCTGTTCATGTCCATTATTGATATCTCGCGTCCTTATCTTCCAGGGACACACCGCCTGCTTCTTCTTTCGAAGGTTCAGTTGCTCCGCCGTTTCAGGCAGCTCAGATGGAAGGTCATGATCAGACCCCGCCTCCGCATAGTCAGACTCCAGCACCATCTCAGCATCCATCGGCAGCTCAGTCTGTTCCTGTTCAGTCAGCTCAGCCAGCTCCGTCAGTCCCTTCAGTATAGCCAGCCCAGGCAGACCAGCGTGCCCTACTTGAGATGATACGGGGCATGATGGAGGCACAACAACAGCAACATCAGAATCAACTTCAGATCCAGCAGCAGGTGGTTCAGTTGTACCAACAGTTGCAGCAGGGCCAGGACCATACCAACAACACCCTCTGCCAGGGCATTACCATAGCTTTGGAGGCGAGTGGTCGTCGTGGTCACAACTCAGCATCCGACTTTAGTCGCCTGCGTCCAGCTCAGTTCTTCGGCACCGAAGATGCAGTATCAGCCGATTCTTGGCTTCAGGACACCGAGGCCATTTTGGAGGCAGCGAGGACTCCAGTAGAGGATAGGGTAGCAGTGGTGAAGCTACAGTTATCCGACATTGCCCGCGATTGGTGGGTAGCACAGGAGATGGGTCTTCCTAGGCCTATTAGTTGGGAGACATTTTGGGAGCGCTTCCAGAAAAAGTTCTTCCACACCTCAGCCAAGTTCCAGCTCCATCTATAGTTCACCAACCTTCGTCAGTAGACGAGGACTGTGGATCAGTATACGACAGAGTTCTGTAGGCTTAGTCGATTTGCACTGCACATGGTGGCTTCTGATGGTGATAGAGCTCAGAGGTTTGAGCAGGGCTTGCACTTGGAGCTTCAGCAGCTCATGGTAGGCCATTTTTATGACACCTATGATACAGTACTAAGAGCAGCTAGATCCTTGGAGATGACCAGTCAGAGGATAGCCGATAGGACCGGAGGTCAGAAGAGGTCACACTCGACTGTGAGGGGCATTACCATTCAGTCCTCAGCTCCAGCTCCAGCACTCAGAACTCCATATCATCGACCACCCCGTCAGACATTATCATCAGGCCCGACAGTGGCATCAGTACAGCAGTCCAGGCAGTCAGGTCAGCCAGGATGTGATTATTGTAGAAAGCCAGGGCACACCAGAGCCCAGTACAGGAGGGCCAATCATCAGTATCTCAGGTGTGGTGCGTCTGACCATATGATTGGGTCTTGTCCACTATTGCGTCCAGAGGGTTCATTAGTTGTCCCATGCCATTGGCGATCGAGAGGGCACCAGCAGAGTCAGCTCGATCCCATGTTCAACGCCCACTTCCGACGCAGTCCTAGCAGTTTCAGCACCAGCGTCCAGTACAGTATGCCCAAGCCCTGCGGGCAGGACCGAGCCAGTAGCAGACTACACGAGTACCCGTGATGCATGGGCAGGCTTTCAACATGAGCTTGCAGGAGCTGTTAGCCGAGGACGGTCAGATTGTAGGTAAGATTTTGAGAATTCTTTCAGTTTATCTTACTCTTGGGTTTTGTTGACGGTCATGTATTCCACCTACATTTAGAGTACAATGGCCACCTCGACATATTCGGCGAGTAAACGCGAGTCTCTCGTACCACTCATCTGCCTCCGTATCTCGTGATACACGATATCTATCATGTATCCCGACTACGTAGGTGCATCATGGATTAGAGCCATGTGTTCGACTGAGTCGTTGGTACCGACTTACTTCGAAACTTGACCCTTGTCCACTTTATGAGTCGGCGTAGGCAAGCGAGGACGAATCCCTACTCAACTGACTCAGGGGTATATTATTCCATATGCCCTATTTTCTTGTATTATATATATGTATGTATTTATTATTTTCTGTATTTATTTAAATTATGTATCTCAAAATATCACTTGTACACGGGATGTTTTCTTACGATGAGTTATGATTTATACATTGTTTTAGCATGTGTATTTTTGCTCGACTGGCTTTAAGAAATTTCGAGGACGGAATTTTTCTAAGTTGTGGAGAGTTGTGAGACTCGTCTCACAGTATCGGTATTTATATACGGATACGTATTTTGTATTGTATTTCGTATTTTTTTGATTTTCGGAATACTTTAAAAAAATTCCTAAATTATAGATTTTTTCTTGACCGGCATACCGACGGTGTACCGGAGTATACCGACGGCATGCCGCCCGGACAGATTTTTCATATTTTAGATATTTTCGATTTCAGATATTTTCGTAAATAGTGTTTCCGATATTTTCATAAATAGTGTTTTGGATATTTTGATGAATAGTGTATAGATATTTTCGTGAATAGTGTAGATGCATTCTTTTATCCAATGGACAATTGGTTTTCTTTCAATGGCTAGGATTGATCTAGATTTTGACTTGTATCACGATCCAACGGTCACGATTAATTTATTCCTTCTATATATATCCTATGAGTTTCTCTCTCCTCTCTTTTCTTTTCTTCTCCATTTTCTCTTTCCTCTTCCTCAAGCTTAGGAAGGTTTGACCTTGAGGCCTAGAGTGTGGTTTCGGAACCCCTCTTGGTGGTGGAGTAGAAGATTAGGCTCGGTTGCTAAAACCTAGGCAAGTACATCTTGCTCAAAAGTGACATGACCATGCTATATTTTTTTTTTCCATAGAAATTAAAGTTTTATTGGCCTATAATATGCTTCTTTAAATTGTTAACATGTTTAGTATATAGCACTTTTGGTTTTGATCGACAATGTTGCGTAGATCTGAGTTTCTAGATATGATTTTCGAGTATTTTGAGCTATTGATCTATCAAATATTTTAATTTGTGAAAACTAATACTTCCATGTTGTTGGAAATTCAATTCTATTCAATTTTGACTTTTAAAAGTCCGAATTTCGATTTAAAATGAAGTTTTTATGGCCGAAACAAGTTTTAGCGAAAATCTGGATTTTGTTACTGTTTGGAAAAACGGTATACCGCCGGTATACCGCAGTATACCGTCGGTATACCGCAGTATACCGCCGGTATGCCGGTTTTTGCACCAGAAACCTTTTGTCTTTAGCCCGGTATGCCGCTGGTATACCGCAGTATACCGCCGGTATGTCGTTTTATGCTGTTTTAGGCTGTTTTTGTCCGTTTTTGCCCGTTTTTGATATTTTCTCGATTATAATGGACTCTTAACATAATTAGATGACCTTGGATAGTTAAAAAATGATTGTACACTTTATATACATGGTACATACTTATGTTCACGTATTGTTCTATGTCCAGATTATAGATAGTGGCCTGTTATGGTGCACTCCAGAATACTATATATGCCTAGCTCGATTTAGTGGCTCGTAGTAGCGCACTCATGACTTAATTTTCTTATTGATTTCTAGACCCGAGATATGAGTACATGTTCTTTCTTGACACCGTGGATATAGCTTGTTGAATGTTTAATCTATTGCATCTTGGCACTGGACAATCGAGTATGAGTATTGTTCCGTGTATCACGTGATGTTAGTACGGAAATGTTCGTAAGTGATAACTTACGATTTACTCGTACATAGCACATGTCATCTTAGGAAATTCTTGAGTATCCACGACTTGAGAATTTGACATGAATATGATAAGGTAAATGACTAGTAAATTCAAGTAGATCATTGTAGGAGGAAATTTGCACTACCAAACCCGAGCTCCAAGGGCCCCATGAGGCATGGCTCAACCCTGCTAGGCAAGGGCTCCATGACCTACCAAGTTTGCACGTATTGATATACGATCGAGTCACATGTCGTGCCGGGTTGCGACACAGTCAGTTATATGTTTTCTTTTACAAGTATATGATATGATTGTTCATGTTACAAGTCACGACATGTTTCATCTGCCAGCAGTCTTGTTGGGTAATAGATGTACTACTCGTACCCATGGACATCCGGGTATCTGCAGTCAGGTAGTTGCGAAGATCCTCAACTTGCATACTAGTAATTAGGATTGTGATAACCCTAGCTAGTTAATGATAGCAAGCCGTAGATAATGATTAGCCGTGCACTTTTGATTGTTTGTTACCATATATGCTCTTATGTCGGTGAGTGGCCAGAGGCTAAGTTCTGCTAGGAAAAAGATCTGTAACCCCGGTCCTTGTTTGGTTTAAGGGTTGTAGCTCCGATTCCTAGTAGTTCCTAAACCCCTTGTTGCTCATCGGATTATTCTGTTCCATAGCTATATTGTTCAGTATTTCCAGTCATTTATATTTTTAAGATACGTGCATTAGTACCGCACTAGTCTCTATCCGTATTTATTTACTTCTGTCATTATGCTATTGTGTTGTTGTTGGATTTTGTCGTGCACCTCGAGCTTCCTTGTGGTACTTGCTATTTGGGGCCTGACCCCACTGGTTTTGTTTGGCCAGATTTACCGCTGGAGCCCGAGGATTCTCCCTACCTTTCTCTGGATGACCCGCCGCCTGCTTAGATCTGCGGTTGTTCCACCTCGCGAGTGGGTTCCCTTTTTGTACCGCTCATGTTTCATTTCATTTTGGTGGTTTTAGCTAGGGCATGTGTTAGCCCTATTATTTTGAGACTTTCTCAGACTTCGGTCAACATGATGTATTATATTAGATCTAGACTGATATAGTGATCATGTATATTGGTACTTTTCTAGTGTAGCATTTTGTATTCACTAGCTTCATGATCATGTATGATATAGTATTTTGGGATGCCTCTTTACTTTCATATTTGATATACTCTTGATACTTGTTGTTGTTGGATTGAGATAGGATTTGTTCGACCATAGGAGTCGTCAGTGGCATGCTAGAGTCTTCCCACTTGTCTTCTAGGCAGCTTTGATCGTATATTGGGGTACTGGCATACTCTAATACACGTAGCTGGCCTTGTTTCGCCCCTAGTTTCCAGTATTCTGGTTCTGGGGCGTGACATTATGCGGCTCTGTTTTCTGGGTCATCATGCGGCCCAGTTCATAAGGTGTTTATGCGGCCATGAGACGACTCTCATGCGGCTCGGACATGGGGATTACTCTCATGCGGCTCGGACATGAAGCATACTCTTATACGGCTCGGTCATGAAGTAAGCTCTCATGCGGCTCAGACATATGGCATACCCCATGCGGCTCGGACATGAGGAGTTCATGCGGTCCATACGGCACACTGAACTTGAGCTGTTCAGTGAAGAACGAAGAAGGCCCGCACATAAAACATACGACATAGCCATTATGGTTAGGGTTCGAAGCCATGCATTTTTATTCCCAACACTCTTACCGTCAATAGCAGGATGAACGTCGGGGTGAACTGAGATCGCCGACGAGGAGGAAACTCCTTTGCCCTTTGCCGCAGCATTAGAGGAAGCCTTGGGAGCCATTGATGATCGAAAGAGGAGAAGAGACGGAGAATAGGGCAAGAAAGCTTGAAGAAAGAAGAGAGTAAAGAATCTCTCTCTTCAAAAATTGCTCATATTTATAGGCTGGCGGGGCGTGTGAACCGATAGATGCTTCGGATTTCGTGCTGCCTAGAAGATAAAGCCAACTCTTGGGATTCTATCCCCTTTTCATGCAAAAGACAACTCCGAATCGCCCAAACAAATCCAAAGTTTTAAATGCTGACTCTTGGGATTCTATCCAAAAGACGGCTTTAAATCAAAGAAGCAATTAATGCCGAAGATACGGGACACCCACGTGGCATGAAAGCCATTATGCGGCCAGAGAAGCCTATACGGCACGGAGAGCTCGACACAGTATGCGGCCAAAGAATCCTATGCGGCATGAAGAGCTTATGCGGACAGACCCATGCTTCTTATTCAAAGTATTTCAATTTTTTAAATTGAAAACTTTGAAGGGGGTCTTGTAGAAGTATGGAAAAGTATAGGAATTTCTATGCGGCCCAGAAACTTCATGCGGCCCAGAAGCTTCATGCGGTTCAGAAGCTTCATGCGGTTCAGAAACTTCATGCGGCTCAGAAACTTCATGCGGCCCAGAAGCTTCATGCGGTTCAGAAGCTTCATGCGGTTCAGAAACTTCATGCGGCTCAGAAAGCTCCATGCGGCCTTATACGGTTCAAAAGTCAGCCTGTATAATTGGCCATACAGCTGGCCATTATTACTCTGACAACAATAAAGTGATAGCTTTGATAGAAATGATGGCTCTGACATAAAGACGAGACGCGACATGCTCCTAAAAAGACGAGAAAATCTTTATAATATCTGACACAGTTCACAAATTCCAAAAGAAGTTCTTTATGCGGCTCGGCCATGAGACCACCATCATGCGGCTCGGCCATGAGACCACTCTCATGCGGCCTGGTCATGAGACCACTCTCATGCGACTCAGTCAGTGGACCACTCTCATGCGGCTCAGTCATGGGGACCACTCTCATGCGGCTCAGTCATGAGGCCACCCTTATGCGGTCCGATCATGGGATACTCTTCATGCGGCTCAGTTGTGGGACAATCCCTCATGCGGCTCAGCTAGGACGCATCATTTATGCGGCTCACCACAAGAGTATCAGTTGAGACATGTGGCAGGAGTTGACCAAGTCTTAACAAATTCGGATTTATTGCAACCAACAGATCATAACAGTTCATATTTATTGTAACAAACAGATTAAGATTAATCTTAACCAATCCCCAACTGCCCACTTATCAAGGCACAGTTACGAGGATGTAGTCTAAAATTAGCCACGTGGCTGTACACCCCACTCATCACAAATTTCTATAAATAGCAAGGTGCTATTTCCTTGCATACACACACACAGAGACGCAGAGAGATACACACAGAACATTTCTTCGTCGGAGCCGAGGTTGCGTTCGATCGTCCAAGGAGTAAGGCAGAGTCGATAGCACTTCCCCGACTCTACCGTCACCCCTCCCGAATCTAAATTAAACAATTGTACTTAGATTGTTTTTTCTAGGTTTTGTTCTTAGGCTCTCTTTTGTACAAGCGAGTTTGTAATTGTGAATCAAAGTTCAGTCCTCCCATAAAACTAGTCTGTTCTTAGATAATCAATGGCAAACAGTCAGAGGACTATAAGGTATTGTTTGGGAAAAGAGGAAAATGGGAGGAAGGAAAATTTTGAGGAAAAAATGGGAGGAAAATTAAAAGTAGTGGTGTTTGGGAAGAGGGAGGGGAATTGAGTGAGTGGAATGTGGGAAAAAAATTCTTGTGGGTCCCACTCAAAAAACTTTCTCCCAAAAGTGGAAGGAAAATGGAAAGAGATGAGAGGATTGTGAAATAAATTACCCAACTACCCTTCAATAAAGTAGTTATTAATTATGATTTGAAAAAATCAAGGACTAAATGGTAATTATATCTTTCTCCATAATAAATAAAATATTATTTTTAAAAAAAAAATTTCCTACTTTTTGTTTATCCAAATAAGTGAAGGGAAAATTAAATTTACCTTCATTTTACTCTCCTCCATTTTTCTTTTCCTCAAATTTTCTTCACCCTCCCCTCGTTCCCAAACACAGCATAAGGGTGTATGGTAGTCTGGTAGTAAATTCATTAACTAATAGAAACTCCTAAAGTGGTTAGTTATATGTCAATTAATTAATTTCGATCTTCACCAAGTATTCCATAAGCGATACACGCGTGTGATATTGGGCGCACAAGTTTGGAAAACCATAAAAATTGATCCAATGCATGAAATTTAGGATATCAGCACTAATCAGTATGAAGTATAGGTACACATGGCGCGAGAGTATATGACACGGTATCAGCATCAAGATTCAATAAATAAATAAAAATACAAATCAGAAGAGTGAAAGTACAAGTACAAATATTAAAAATAAAGTCTACGGCCAAACATTTGTAGAAAATTACAGTTACTAGGAAACATGTATTATAAAAGTGGCTAGCCAGTAAGCATAGTCTTCTAGATAAAGATAAATTTGCTAACGAGTAAACTTGGTCCGTATAAGAAACCAAATAAATCTATTTTATTTTCTGTAAGTAATTAGGGACAAAATTTTCCAATAAGTCATGTTGTCATGCACATGAGTGTTAAGTGTAACGAGAGACTACCAGACCTCATTTGGTTCACGGAAGGGAAAACAATTCCTTTGTATTTATCATGAGAATAGGAAAGTAGGATTTCTATCATATTTTCTTTATTATGTTTGGTAAAACAAGAAAAACATTTAAGAAATAGTATTTGATTTTCCTTCCGGTATTTGGTTGGTGTAGGAAAGGAAAGAAAAAAAATTAATGTTCCAATAATATCTGATGTCAACATAATTATAATCAACATAATACGAAGATATAATTGGTAAAATAGTCAATAACTCAAGGCAATTTTTATTATAATGTTTGATAATTAATGCTAGGAAAGGAGGAGGAAAAATGAATTCCATGGATCCTGAGAGGAACCATTTCTCCTTCTATTTTCCTCCATGTCAGGAAAATACTTTCCAAATTTGTGGCTACCAAACAAAGAAAATGAACAACTTTCCTTTCTGGATTCTTTGAATCCGTGAACCAAACGAGGCCGCAGTGTAGTAAGTTTCAATAATTGTACTGGTAGTTCAAGTTATATAAGTGCCCATGAAAATAGCTTAGGATATTTAAGTATACCCTACATGATATTTAAGTGCAAGTTAGCCGAAGAGGAACTTGGAGAACACTTTTAGGACACTTAGTTGATAATAACAACATATAAGGCAATGGAAGGCTATAGTTAGAACCAATTTTATTTTGCTAATAAAATAGCATATGCAAAAGGCACTTTTGAGTATGATATTTGATGGCTTAGTTGTTGTTTGGATGCTCATATTGAAAATCATTTGCAACAAAAAACTACAGTAGATGGTGTTACAATCAACCATTTTGATTGCAATAAATGTTGCATTAGTTGAATAAGTAGAAGTCTAAGAGGCACAAGAAATCCAACAATGCGGCTTTTGTCGGACACCTATGGGACACTTTTCATATATACATATATATATTATATATATTACAAAATATATATTATATATATTACAAAATATATATTACAAAATATATATATATATATATATATATATATATATTTTATATATATATATATATATATATATATATATATATATATATATTACAAAATAAATAAATATATATATATATATATATATATATATATATATTTTTTTTTTTTTTTTTTTTTTGTATATATATATTTTGATGTGTAATATATATATATATATATATATATATATATATATATATATATATATATATATATATATATATATATATATATTACACATCAAAATATATATTGTATGCATACAATGTTGTGTCATATCCAATATCCATTAGTATAAGATAGAAATATTTAGAGAAATTTTGAGTTGCACCCCACTTGCTTTACCCAAATTCAAGGTGCACCCCACCCGATTACCATAATACAAGACACCCCCCACTTTTGACAGTTTTTGTCCTTCACTAACGGTCAACTCCTTTGACCCAGTTTTTTGGACAAAAATGCCATCTTCTTCCCCCTCCAATTTCCATCCAAAATGGCAGGAATGTCCAAAACGCACGAAAAGCTAATCAATTTTATTCCTTTTCTTGTGCAAGAGTCGTTATTGTGTCATGGAATCAAACTGAAAAGACCGAGTGCAACTAATATTTACTACCAACACTGCAAGACCTAGCCATCCAAAAGTCCCAATTTTTTACTATAACAAGATGAGCACCGGAGAACTTCTCCGGAAGCATGAATTGAAGAACACCAGCACGAAAGCTACAACTTTTAACCCTGTAAAGACCAATCTACGGCTATATATAGGTATGGGTCAATTTGATTTCTCAAGAAATCAACAAATTTAGGCAGCAGAAGATCAATAATTATGAGAAAGGAAGGGACTTTCTTGTTGGTTACCAGTGTAGGAAACTAGTGCTTGAGGAACGAAGATGCCCCTGCAGGACTTGATCGGATATACGACGATGGAGGTCACAGTTGTGAGCCACTGCTGATGACTCGGATGCGCTACCGCTGACGCGCTGCTGTTGCGCCCCCCCCCCCCCCAACCCAACCTCCCGCTTGCCGTCGCCGCCGCCGCCGCATGCTGTTGCCGCGCTGCTGCAGTTGCCCCCCCCCCACTACTAAAATAACCCAGATTAGCGACGTCAGTAGACGTCGCTAAATACAGAAAATACGTCGCTAACAATGATTTGCGACGTATTTAGCGACGAAAAACTTACTTCGCTTATAGGCAAGTCGCAGATGATACTTTCGTCACCAAACGTCGCTGTTTGCGACGCGGCGTCCATTGTCGCTAGACGTCGCCAAATGAGCGACAGAGAGCGACGTATCAGTACGTCGCCAACATTGCGACGTAAAGCGACCACTAGCGACGCTTCAAAAGTTTATAAATGATGACGAGGCATGGCATCCACGTGGCCACGTGGGCAACTTAGCGACGTATATTAGCGACGTCGAGCGACGTAACGTCGCTAGTTAACGACGTATAGCGACGTCTATTTGCCGTCGCAGTACGTCGCTCGACGTCGCTATACGTCGCTAATGTTAAAAAAAATTTAAAAAAATATAATTGATATTTTTGTTATGCTGTGTTTCTGTGTTTACAGTGTGTGTGAAGTGCAGTGTTCGAACCATCGACAGTTTCGCTTACTGCTCTATGTTTTATCTTGGATAGAAAGAGCAACAGTTCAGGGTGCACTTCTCAGAGCTTCCTCTTCACGTCCTTCACCTTCTCGGGAACCTTTACGACGTCCGAGAAAGTGAAGGACGTGAAAATGAAGCTCTCAGAAGTGCACCCTGAACTGTTGCTATTTCTATCCAAGATAAAACATACAACAGTAATCGAAACTGTCGATGGTTCCGAACACTGCATTTCATATTCACTGTAAACACAGACACACATCATAACAAAAATACACAATATATTTTTTTAAAATTTCGGCAGCACCTCCTTTGTATATCAGATCATCGCTTATAACCTAGCGTAGGTATATTTGTCATCCCGTCGCAGATATCACAAAGTAAATATCACAATAAAAATAGGAGGCACTGCAAAGTAAATATCACAGACACACATCCTCACAAACATCCAATAGAGTCAAATAAAAATGAAAGATGATAAAAAGTCTCCCACCAAGTGTATAAACAACAGTGTATGAATAAACAATTTGCCCATAGGGCCAATACATACAAGTCATAAAAAAAACCAATAAAATCACTGCGGACCCCTGCCGCGCAACTGGGATAGAATGTAGTCATACTGCTCCTGGGTGAGCTATACCGTAGGGGCAGTAGAAGGCAGTACAATGTCTGGAGTCGGCGCCGGAGGCAGTACAGTATCTGGAGTCGGCGCCGTCGATGGACCCGGAGGACGTACCTGCTCCAGCTCTCGCAGTCGCTCACCATGCGCAGCAAGGGTACTCACCACCTTCTCAGTATACTGAGCGAGTGAGAGAGAAAGGCTCCTCTACGATCCGTCCAGCTCGACCTGTCTACGCTCTGTGCGCTGCGTAGACTCGGTGAGCGTCGGCAAGTTGGCAGCTGCAGCCTGATGCAGACTCATCAGCTCCTGTATACTGCGCTCGACCGCATCAAATCGTCCAGTGACGATCGGAGGGTCGGATCGTCGCTCGACCGCATCAGAAATCTGCTGCTGCAACTCGCGACGCAGCTCCTCGATCTGACGACGAACATCCTCAGCTCGTGACGACGCCTGCGTAGCCGGAGACTGCGCACTGACAGAGGGGGCCCGGGATGACTCCGAAGCCAAATACGCGCCGTAGGATCCCGTACCGTAGTACGTACCCTTCTGAAGACCGCCAACGGCGGTCATCCAGAGCTCGTCCGGCGATGGCTCTGCAGGCGGCTGGGAGGAAGTACCAGCCCCTCCCTCTGCTTGCGCACTAGCAGCAGCAGCAGCATCAGCCGCCTCCTTCTGTAGCCGAACAAACTCGGCCTAGAACATGTTTGCTAACGTGTAAGTATTTACTAAAGTCTATATTGATATCTATTTTCCTATTTTCTAAATTATAGTCAGTTATTATAAAGAATAGAACGTACATATGCCTGCGTCACCCTCTCGTCAATGAAGTCCCCAGCCCTCCGATGGGTGACCAAGAAGACGGTCACCATGTTCGGGTCCTCACCCTTCTTTACCTGTTAAAATATATTATCTATTATTAGTATTAAACATTATATCGAACTATATATAAATTAATATCCGTCATAGGAAACGTACCAGACGACAAAAATGCTCCGTCATCGGAATGGAGCCACCACACCACTTACCGGCGCTCGACCGCACCACCTTGGCCTTCTCAGACCGCTCCTGGTACTTGGGCTCGCTGAATCTAGCCTTCATCGCAGTCCACTGCTCTGGTGTAATCCAACCCTGGATCGGCTGTCCGGAGCGATCACGACGCTTCTGGTCGTCGATCGCATCACGGATGAGCTTGGCTATGACGGCAGAAAATTGGCCCTCGATCCTCGCCGCCCGGTGTGGTGGATAGAAATAGGTCCTCTACAAGAAGTAAAATACAAAAGTTGTATAATATACACAAATGATTACTAAAATTTAAAAATAAACAAATTTTTTACCTTGAAGTGGGCGAACCAAAAGGCCTTCCTATCTGCGGGAGCATCTGAGTAGTTGAGCCAAGGCCCACCATAGTTCTGCCTCACAAATGTCCCCAGCTGTCTCTGTACTGCAGAAGGCCGATATCTATACAATAATAATTTTTTATGAATATATATGTACATATAATTATTTGAGAAATATATAATAATTAATTAACTTACTTCATAGGCCCGTCCGTCCAAATCTCCATACGCGTCTCGCCCGGGGGAGCGCATGGAGGGTCGCTCTCACCTCTTGCCTGGGCAGGATCAGTCTGATCGCCGTCCTCCATATGATCGGCGTGGGCTCCCTCCATAGAGCCGTCGACAGTAGGAATGCTGGACGGGGGATCAGGGATGCTGGACGCGGGATCAGAAAGGCTGGACGACGAGGGAGGAGTCGCCAACCTGCTAGAACTGCCCTGTCCCGGTAATGGACCGGGAACAGAACGGTACACTGGCGTACTCGGAGATGAGGATGAGGGTACGAAACTGCCCTCTCCATCCCCAGCCCGAGGCTGACGGGGCTGCCTAATATATAATCCTCCGCGTCGTCCAGATGGTCTAGTCATACCTGACAATAAAACATATGACAATAAAACAAAAAAACATATTTATATGATAGACATCACAGATTTTTGAAAAATATCATAGTCAAAAAGTGTCACTGAAGTGTCAATAAAAGTGTCAATAAAGTGTCACTGAAGTGTCACAGATTTATATGATAGAAGTGTCACTAAAGTGTCAAATATGATGATAAAACAAACGTACAGATTTAATCCTCTTCTGAAAATTCATCTAGTTCGTTTAGCTCATCTACTTCTTCTTCTTCTTCTTCTTCTTCTTCTTCTTCTTCTTCTTCTTCTTCTTCTTCTTCCTCTACATCTTCACTTTCATCTGCATCTTCCTCTTCAGATAATTCTACTTCTTCTACACAAATAGATGTGTAATAGGGAACTTCCGTCGTGTCCACTTCTATAATATTTGTTACAAGAGGTAGTTCATCCTGTTGATAAGCTATATCGTCAACCTCAAAGGTATTTCTAGCTTTGGTCTTGCATACTGCCCACCAGTCCGACCTTGTTGTTCCCCGTTTAGGATAACTTGTGAAGTACACGAGCTGAGCCTGACTTGATAGGACAAATGGTTCATAGGCTTGATATCGACGCCGATAGTTTATATCAACAAGACCGTGCTTGTCTACTTTCCAACCTTGACCTTCAATCGGATCGAACCAATCACACCTGAATAACACAATCTTAGCAGGCTCTATTCCATAACTATATGTCAGCTCCACGATCTCCCGTAATACGCCATAGAAATCGTTGCCCGTATCAACATCTTTGTAGTTCGAAGATCTGATACACAAATAGCTATTTTTGGTGGAATCGAGATCCACAAAGTTGTCTCTGATCGAGCAAGTTGTTGACTTGAACCTAAACCCATTAACACAGTAGCTTGGCCATATTTTTGCAGCATAAATTGGTCCCTTGGCTAGCGTTCTAATAGACTCATTCTCAAGTCTTGCGTATGGACGATCGACCTAAATACCACGAAAGAAGCAATTAAGCTCATTCTCAATCAAGTGCATATACAAAAAGGTAATTACAGAGTTCTCAAGTCTTACATATGCACTCAACTATGATGGAAAATAACGCCTCATTTCTTGTTCTAGTTCTTCTTCTGTTATGTGTGGCCTACCCGACCTCACATCATCATTAAATATGCTGAAAACAACATCGTTCAATTAATGTAATAGTATAATAATTAACACTATTAAAATAATATAGACGTATTAATTACTTACCCCTCTAGTTTCTCTATTTTCTCCTCGTCGCAGTTGAGTAATACATACACCTGAGCAGCCCTTAGCTCATCATCGTTCAGATATCTTTTTTCATCTTACCCGATGGCTTTCCTGGAGCATTGAATACCTTCAGTATTGTATCATTACTTTCATGATCTCCCTCGTCGTTTCTGGAAGCTCTCGTTCTATTAGTTGCAACATGAGGCTTGAAATACATCGAACAAAAGTTTGTAATCTCCTCGAGAACATAGGCTTCACAAATAGAACCCTCGACCCGTGCCTTATTTTTCACCTTTCTTTTTAGGTGATTCAAATGTCGCTCGAACGGGTACATCCATCGATATTCGACGGGTCCACCAACACGTGCCTCATAGGATAGATGAATCGGCAAATGCTCCATAGAGCCGAAGAATCTAGGAGGAAACACCCTCTCTAGCTTGCATAGTATTACCGCAATGTCCTTCTCTTGCTTTTCTAGACGATCAACGAGCAATTTCTTAGAACAAAGATTCCTGAAGAATATGCTAAGCTCCGTCAATGGATCCCAAACTGTCTGCGGTAAGAATTCCCGAAATACAATCGAAATTAACCTCTCCATGAATATGTGACAATCGTGGCTCTTCATACCCGTCAATTTGTTTTCCTTCGGATCGACACATCTTTTCAGATTTGACACATATCCGTCTGGAAATTTTAGGCCCTGGATCCACCGACAAAGTCTCACTTTATCCTCCTTGTCCAGCGAGAAAATTGACTTCGGCAGGAACTGTTTTCCATTCTGCTGTATCAAATACAACGCAGGACGTTTGCATATTTCTTCTAAGTCCAACCTGGCCTTGGGATTGTCTTTCGTTTTTCCCTTTACGTCCATCACAGTATTAATTATGTTATCAAACACATTCTTCTCAATATGCATGATATCAAGATTATGTCTGATCAGATTGGTACTCCAGTATGGCAGATCCTATAATATGCTCCTCTTTGTCCAGTTATGAACTCTACCAAATCTATCGCACTTGTACCCAGTTGTAGGATCTTCTATAGCACTTGGAAAATCTTCAACCTCCTTCCATATCGTGGATCCGTACCACCTTGGCGGTGGATCACCCTTCTCTACAACGCCGGCACGGAAAGCATTCATGTTCCTTCTGAACGGATGATCTTTTGGCAGAAATTGTCGATGACAATCAAAGAAGCACGATTTTCTTCCGTGTTTCAAGCAGAAAGCCTTACTACGGTCCATGCAATACGGACATGAGAGACGGCCATGAGTACTCCATCCAAATAACATTCCATAGGCCGGAAAGTCGTTGATGGTCCACATAAGGGTTGCCTTCATCTGAAATTTCTGCTTCCTGGAAACATCGTACGTGTTAGCGCCTACTTTCCATAACTGATTCAACTCATCTATCAAAGGCTGTTAGTACACGTCAATGTTCCTCTTGGGATTGTTCGGACCAGGAATTATAACGGTTAGAAACATGTACTGAGTCTTCATGCACATCCAAGGCGGTAGGTTATACGGAGTGACAATCATAGGCCAGCACGAATACTGGGATCCCGAAAGAACAAAAGGAGTAAAACCGTCAGAAGATAGTCCCAACCTGACATTTCGCGGATCTGAAGCAAAATCTGGATACACTCGATCAAAGTGCTTCCACGCTTCTCCATCGGATGGGTGATCCAACACTCCTTCAATCTGTTCTCGCATGTGCCAACTCATATTTTTGGCCGTCTCTTTCACCATAAATAATCTTTGCAACCGCGGCGTTAAAGGCAAGTAGTGCATTAAATCGGTCGGTCTTCTTGCACCGGTAGACCTTCCTGTACTAGTTGTCTTATAGCGATCAGCACCACAAAATCTGCACACATCTGCGTCCTTGTCGTCTTTGTAGTACAGCATGCACCCATTGCGACAGGAATCGATTTTCCTCGTATCCCATCCAGAGCGATCTCACCATCCTCTTAGACCGGTAGATGTCTTTAGGCAACTTAGCACCCGCCGGCAAGATCTCTATAATCAACTCCAACACTCGGTTGTAGCATTCTTGCGACATGTTAAAATCTGACTTAATGCTCAACAGTCTTGTAACTACCTCCAACGGTGAATGATCCTCACAACCAGGATACAATGGAGTCCTTGCATTCTCCAACAACTCCATGAACTGTGCAGCATCGACGTTCGGTGCCTCCTCAGGTGCATCATGAACGAAACTAGGCCCCGCAGCGTCGAAAACCATGTTCACGCACCCGTCGTCGTATGCATGATTATCTGAAACAAAATTAGGTCCCGCATGCATATACGGCTCAACATAAGGCTCCGGCTCTGATGCTAAAGACACAAGTTCTTCGTGTGCGGTCCACTGATAGTAATTAGGCGTGAAACCCCTCGAGTACAAATGATATGTCACTTCCACTTCTGGATAATATTTTACGTTATGACATTTCACACACGGACACTTAATTTTGGTGCCGTCCATGTACTGAAAGAACGCCTTAGCAAACTGCAGGAACTGCTCTACTCCCGCTATGTATTCATCCCACACACCACACATATCATCAGGACGACGATTGTACATCCATGAACGATTTCGCAAGTAGTAATTCATATCCATTTGAAAATAATTCTGCAAAGATGGACACACATTATCCAACAGGCACAAATTCGTATATTATGTCTTATTATGGGACACACATTGGTAGCGGACAGTTACTAATAACAATGATATGCAATCTAGGTCAAACTAGGTTGTACTAAGTCAAACAAGGTCAAGCTAAGTCAAACAAAGGTACCCTTTACCTTATCGCTATTGGTATCCCAATACTAGCTAGCACACACCATTCAAGGCTATACAAGCCTAACCTATAATTCAAGTACCAATAATGACCAGAGTCAACTCAAGCTATCTCATACACACAAGTAATATATGGGTGTCATTTGTTTAGTCTTAAAAAAACACAATCAACTAAAACTAGTACCAAGTAATGAGCAATAGTGAGTTACCAAAGCAAACTGAAACTAAAACTAGTATCTGGGTGTCATTTAAACAACTAAAACTAGTATCTGGGTGTCATTTAACAAACATGAAGACAACAAAGTCAAACAAGGTCAAGCTAAGTCAAACAAGGTCAAACTAGGTCAAGGGTCTTAGTCCAATGTAGGTCAGATGTTTACTCTACTTTGACTTTCAGTAAAAATAGTCAAGCTTGGGGGTGACTACTATTTCATATAATTTTAAAGTATCGGCCGATACCGATCCGATACGGCCGATACCGATACGGTTTGGCATGTTCCGATCCGATACCGATCGATACCAAATATTGACCGATACCGACATTGGGGGTCTTTGTTCCGATCAATTCAAGTACCAATAATGACCAAAGTTAACTCAAGCTATCTCATACACACAAGTAATATCTATATAGATATATACATATAATATATATATATATATAGGCATGTATATACTATATGCCTATATTACAAGACAAGGCAACTTTCATGCATTCATATATTTAGACACTCTAACGTAGGCTATATACCTATATCACATATGAGTTATATGATATAGTTATGTATATATGTATACAATACCATCTATCAAACATATATATATAGAGAGAGAGAAGTAGAGAGTGGGTGGTGTGTGTACATGCACATGTGAATGGGGGGTGAGTGTGTTGACTGTTACATGTGACAGTCACATATACGTGTATATGAGGGAGGCTAACATGCTTGTATTAGGCTATATGCGTGTGTGTACCTAGGCAAGAGTGAGTGAGTGAGTGAGTGATATGAACTATAGGTCAGTCCAATCTGGATAGTAAGGGGATTTACTGTGTTCAGTCAAATAGGAAAGGAAAAGAAAGGAAATCAGTTCATTTCACACAACATTACATACTCCTATAACATATTTCAGACCCATTCACCTCAAACCCAAATCGAGAACCAAAACTCTAACCAAATCACCCCAAACTTGAAACTCAGTCAGCACACATATAGATACACTACACTAGGGTTTTAAACATCTAAATTAAAGCATTAAACTAGGTTAAAATGGTTGTCAAAACTGGGTTTTCAAAATTAGAAAATACAATAAATTAACAAGGTATCAGTCAACATAGGGTATTTAGAAATTGATATATAAAAACATGTTAAAATGGAAAATAAATGGTTGGTAAAGGATCTAGGCTATGTGTACGTGTCCAACATAGTGTCTCGTGTCCACCACAACATGACACAGTGTGTCCAGTGTGTGTGTGTGTGTGTCCATCTGTGTGTGTGTCCGTGTGTCCGTGTGTGTGTGTGTGTGTGTGTCTCTGTGTGTGTGTGCGTGTGTGTCCGTGTGTGTGTGTGTGTCTCTGTGTGTGTGTGTGCGTGTGTGTCCGTGTGTGTGTGTGTCCGTGGGAGAGGAGGAGGAGGAGGAGGAGGAGTTAGGTTAGGGTTTACCTGAGCTCGAGGAGGAGGAGCTCGACGGGGGGGTACTGGTCGCCGGAGAGGGAGGGAGTCGCCGGGGGGGGGGGGGGGGGAAGGGGTCGCCGAAGGAATCGCCGGAGGGGGGGGGGAAGGAGTAGTGGAAAAAATTGGAAATTTCGAGTGAGTGGAAAAAACGAAACGCTGTGCCCTAAGTAAAAATATTAGCGACGTCACATGAGGACGTCGCTAAACGTCGTAAACTGGCGACATATTTTAATAATCCAGCGACGTAACGTCGCTATTCAGCGACGTAATTTTATACCTATCGCTGAACGTCGCTATTCAGCGACGTTTTGCGATGTTTATATAAAGGAGTTGCTGAATTCCATATATAGCGACGTAATTTTACGCCGTCGCTAAATTACGTCGCTAATAGATCATATTTTAGTAGTGCCCCCTCTGCCGGTGCCGGAGAAGAGGAGGGAGGGTGCTGCTTGGGGGGGTATTTGGAGGGGAGGAGAGAGAGTGTGGGGTAGGGGATGGGGGGGGGGTGAAGACAATGAGGGAGGAAGAGTATTTTTGTCAAAAAAATAGGACAAAGCAGTTGACCGTCCATTTGGGACGATTTCTGTCAAAAGTATTAGATGTCTTACATTATGGTAATTGTGTGGGATGCACCTTAAATTTAGGTAGAAAAAAGTGGGGTGCAACTAAAAATTTCTCAAATATTTATTGCACCATGCATCATTCAAAGTAAAACAACATTATCATTAGGTTGTTCTAATTGTTAATGAAATTTTTACAATATTTTCGGATTTTCAAGATGAGTTAGTAAAACTATCCTCAATTTATGATAGTTTTTAAAATAAAATTTATAGCTTCCGTTATAAATTAAGAATAATTTTGGTAATCTACATTATAAATTCATAGACATTGCAAAAATTCTTTGAAAATTACAGTTCCCTATCGTCAATATAAATTGTGCAACATTTCTGACAGCAATTTTTTTTACTGCCTACCAAACTGCCCTTGACAAAAGCAAGGCTAAAGTTATATCCACTCTAAACCCTGTTGTATCAACATGATGCTGCATGGGACCACAAAGTCATGTGTATTTTAAACTTCTAACATGCAAATCTACGAATTCCAAAAAAAAAAAATTGCAAATCTACCCATGACACGAGAGCATCTTTGAAGAGGGGGAAGTCACCACTTTTTCAAGTTTATCACAACTGTCAATAAAACTTGTTCGTGAAAGAACATAAAAATGCTACTCTACTCGCAGGGTGGTGGTCTGGTCACCCCTCCCCTCCCCGCAGGGGACTTCAAGAGAAGGCAATATCATAACCCAATTTATTACTGACACAGTTAATGCTCATCGCTCCATCTTTCAAGTGAAGTCAAAGTCCTAAAACAAAGAGGAGCCCTACTCTTTATCATCACTTTCCGTCTTCAGCCCTACTCTTTATCATCACTTTCCGTCTTCAGCTATGGCTTTAAATTTCTTTTCTCCAACACTCTCTCTCCTCCCTACTATATTGTTTGCGTGAGGAAAGAGAGAAGAGATGTGAAATGTGTATTCGGTGATCTGGTAGTAATACAGAAAGCCTGTAACTGCATGCAGCATGACTGCAGTGCTCCTTCGGTACTTGTCTTCAAAGACCACAGTCACCGTCTCCTTGCTATTTGTTTTCGTTGCCCTCTATTTTGTTTCCACTGCATGTGGGGAGTATTGTTGAGCTTTGAAGCCTTTTTCCTGGTTGCAGGGAGCGAAGCACACATTTGGGAGTGCCAGTAGTAATAGCTAGCGTTCCGTCTCATTACATTTACTTTCTTCTCCAACCTCTCCTCCTGTTCTATACTCCATTTTGCTTTCTCTTCCTACTTGCTACATAAAGGGCCTCTCGCTTGGCCTCGCTCGGAGTGTCACTGGCTTTGCCTTTGGAATGAGCCGATCGAGAGGATGATAAGTGCCAACATGCTCTTTGCGCGATCTTTTCTAACCTTTCCCCCACCTCCTCCATATTCTTCTCCCTCTTTGAGTCTTCGGTTTAGATGGTATAAGATGAGAAGAAAATGTCACAGTATTCTGAGCTGCTTACCGTGACCATTGCTGGTGCTATCCTTGCTGAGCTATTCCTCATTCATTTCTATTTTTTCTTTTTGTTCTTAGCATTTTTGCAGTCAAATAGGTGGTTTTTATTTTTCTTGACCTTGCAAGACTTATATGTCTTAAGATGATGACCACGACAACACTCTATTCTAGTACAGTGTACGATCAACCTCTCACACTCTTAACAAATCTTCCGTCTTCTCTCCCCCCTTCTATCCCTCCTGAGCTTGTCATGACTTATACTGCAGGTCAAAACGAAGTTGTTTGCTGCCTAATTTCTTAGTAGTTTTTCAGTATTTGTCATGTTGAGCGAGCAATGTATTTATTATATTAGTTCTTATCTATGATGTAAGGATAAAGAATTCTAAGCATGGTGCAATTTATGTAAATTATGGATGATTTCTGTTAATGGAAAACAACTTTTGCATGAACAGATTGTTGGAGTTTGGCCTTTTGTTTTGGAATTTTAGTCTCACATCGGCTAGACCAAAGGAGTTGTATATCTATATATTAGCTATGCTCTTTTAGAGATGCACATGTGGTGTGAAGGTGCACATGGGCGTGCCATGTGGGAGTATTTTTCTAATGGAAAAAAAATGCTAAATCAACAATGAAACATTCATGCTTTTTGCTCTTGGAAAATTTATTTCCATTGGAGCTAAGCCCCGTAACGACTCGGGCTCATGAGCTCATGAGGCGTAATGTGGCGTAATGTGGTGCACTTAGCACGTCAGCACGTCAGTATCGTCGCTAGGCGCATAGTGCGCTTAAGTTGCACAGCCGATTGCGCAGGTTGCGCGCGGTACGCGAGTAGCGCAGTGTGCGCATTGCGCGGCTTGCGCAGGTTGCATGCGGTGCGTGTGGCGCAGATTGACGCAAGTGGTGCTGTGCGCGCAGTATGCTAGTTGCACGCGCTGTGCGCAAGTTGACTCAGATAGTGTCTTTGCACGATTTGAGAGGTTACAACGCGTTCGGGACGATTTTTCCCACGTCCCGAACGTTCTGCTAACTGGACAGTTACTGCACGGGCTTATATAAGGATCTCTTCTCTCTCACAGTAAGAACACAAGTAATAGAACATAGAGTACAGAAGTGTTTCTTAACACAAGTACAGAGTTCAGAATTCCTTATGAATTTCCACAGACTTTGAGACAGAAGAGTAGCGTTGCACCAGCGTCACTTAGCGCCGCAGGAGTCCGCTGCCATCCGAGGAGTCAGAAGAGCAGAGTGTTCCAGAGTTCTCCGATGAACTTGCTGGTTCCTGAAAGCTACTCGTGTCGGGCGAATTAAGCTTTGAGCAACGGTGATCATTCACCCCAGCAGGCCATCTTCCATCTTTCGCCTGTCATCGCTGCTGGTGTTAGCATTTCGATTCATACCTTCTGTTAAGAAGTACTACTGTCGTTTGCTACTCTTACGAAATTTGTTTAGATTATTGTAATCCAGAATCCTCCTAGGATCTCTGTTGTGCACCTTCTTTGAAGTGTTGCGTTGAAACGTCGTTTTTACAATTGTTTTATTTTTTCTGTTTACCATCGAAAATTATGCCACGACAATAACAATCTCAAAGCTTAAATTGCTACTATGGAAAACTTTCATACTTCTCTAGTCAATCCTAACTTCTCTAAGTTAGAACAATTTGATGGTGAGTAGTACTATCAAATCTGGAAAAGAAAGATTTTTTTCAATATTCAGTTCTCTGATGTTGATCACGTACTATTTGAGGAGGAACCTACTATTCCAGAAACTGGAATCACAGCCGCAATCTCTGCGGCTACTAAGAACCAGGCCAAGTGGAGAATGGACAATAACATTTGTATGATTATATATGATCCTAAATGCTATGGAAGATTCCCTTGCCGAATCTTATTCAAAGAAGACTGTTGCCAGAGAGATTTGGGAGTCTCTGGAGAAACTGTACGAGGATAATAAGAACCGCAATAAGATATTTCTTGTTGAGAAATATCACAAGTGGTTCTTTGAGGACGAGAAGCCAATGCTGCCGTAGGTGAAGGAGTTCCTGAAACAGCGACAGAAGTTGGAAGACGAGACGATGTCTCTCTCCAAAAAGTTTATTTTTGGAGGGATCGTTTCGAAGCTCCTTGCTGGGTGGAGCAAGTTCTATGCAAACATGCATAGGAAGAAGTTGGTCAGTCTCGACGATCTCCTACAAGAAGTCTATGTTGAGGACCAGATGTTGGCTCAACTGAAGGTGGACGCGCTGTCCAAGCAATTGGCTAACGCCAATCTGGTTCATACTAGGGAACCAAGGGGAAAGCATGCGGCTTCCCACAGCGAGAAGAAGGACCCTAACAATCTGAACGTGAAGGGGACTTCTTTCAAGCAAAAGAAGGTAAAGTATCAGATTTCTTGTTTCAAGTGTGGCAAGAAGGGCCACATAAAGAGTGAATGCAAAGCAAAGACCAAGCAATCAGAGCAAGGAGAGCTTAGCAAGGTATTTTTGATCACTGACGTTGTTGCTATGATTGTGCAGGTCGATGCGGTGGGGGCTGATTTTGACTAGTGGGTTGACATTGGAGCTACTTCCCATGTCTGCTCCAGCAAGGAGTGGTTCACCACCTATACAAACTTCTGAAGTGGTTATGGTGGCGAACCAGGCACAAGCTGACATTCTCGGGATCTGGACGGTGGTTTTGAAGCTGACTTCGGGGAAGTCTCTGACGCTTCAAGGTGTGAAACATGTACCTGCTATCGGAAAAAATCTGTTCTCGGGAGGCCTACTCGCAACGCAGGCCTCAGAATGGACATTAATGCTGGCCAAATGGTAATGTCCATAAAGGGAACATATTTCGGGAATGCTTTTTGTACCGAAGGAATGTTCAAAATTCAGCTTGTAAATCAGTCCAATGTAATTAATGCAATCACTCATTATGCTTATACTCTTGAGTTGTGGCATAATAGGCTAGGACATGTTCATTTTAAACGAATAAACAGAATGTCTATTCTAGGACTTATATCCAAGTGTGGGGGTAAGGTAGAGTGTAAAATTCCTAAATTTCTACTACGATTTTTTAAATAAATATGGTATTGATTTTTGTACTTCATATTTGTACGTCGCGTACGAGTTTGCGTTTCGTAAATTTCTCGTCAAGTGCGAATAAGTGCGAAGTACATATTTTTATAAAATATTTTAATTATATAGATGTAGAAAATATTTCAAAATAATAGACGATAAATATTTAATATTGCTTGAAGTTGTAAATGCGTCGCGCCGAGGATTGCCAAACTTTATTTTTATTTAAAAAATACCATTTTATTTTATGGTACAAGTATAACTAGTAATTTAGAAAAACTGTATTTTATGTAAGTATTATTTTTGCATGCGAGTGTATATATATTTGTATTTTTGAAATTATTTATTATCATTAATATATTATTTCGAAAAAGGTATATTAAATATGGAATGATTTAATATGTAATTAATTATGGTGATTTAAGTTGGAAAAAATATTAAGTTATTTAAATACAGTTTAAATTAGAGGTATAATCTATCTACATTGGATTATATTTGATTGAGTTACTTTTAAATCAATTTGAATTAAATAGTGGAAAATCTAAGGGAAATTAAAAATCTTCTTAGTCCTTATCTAGATAAGACTTTTGTAAACCCCCTGTATTTTTAAAATAAATATTTATAGAATTTTTGAATTTTTAAATAACTATTTATTGACTTATTATATAATTTGTATTATTTTACATATATTTAGTATAGTGCTCATTAGTAAATTTAGTATAAAAATATATAAAGCTATTTTTCTAGTACATTAAGGATCTAAACTATGTTATACAATTTTTCTCAAAATTTTAGGATTTATTTCATAACTTTTATTATCTTTTACATGTTACTTATATTATACACTATTTACATAATATAGAATAAATGTCAATTTAATATTAAATATTTCAGCTTGTATAAATGAGATTAGATGAAGATTGTTTAAATAAATATTAACTCTATTTATTATCTATAGTAATTTTAAATAATGTTATAGATAATTTAGATAAATATGAACTATATTTTAAGTTAATCATAATCCTAAGTCTAATAGGAAAGCATCCCTATCTATATTATATCATAACAAAGTAACTCCTACCAATTGAAATCAAATCCTATCTAATTTATAAGGTAAATCTGAAATAAGTACCTATATATACCCAATATATTCCCTTCCTATCAACCATAATTTAAAATTATTTTTAGTCCAATAGGAACTCAAAAATCGTCATCAGAATTCAGCCCCGCTTTTTAGTAGCAAGAGCAACTTGGAACGACGATATCTCCTAGCTCCGAACTCCGTTTCGTCTCAAAATTTTTTTTAAAAAGAAGCGTATCGAGGTAAGCTTTCCAAAAACATATTTTAATCTGAGGTCCAGCCAAGAGCCAAAATCTGCCGTAGGGTGGATGGTGATCCGATTGTCGAAATCCGATCAAAGACAAGCGGAAGATGCAAGACCCTCTGTGGTGCCGATGGTGATCTGATTGCCAAAATCCAGTCAAAGGCAGTCGGAAGATACAAAGTCCTCTGTCGAGCCGATGGTTATTTGTCTTCCCAAGACGAGCCAGCAACCAAGCGTTGATCCGAGGCCATCAGGCAAGCCAATGCCACGAGCGGAATCTTTGGTGGCCAAGTTGCCCAAGACAACGTCCCAACCCTCGGTCACGTAGGGATAGCTGAAGAGGAGGCAGAACTCGTGAAGTATCTTGTTGCACAGGTGGATAGTCCCTCTTCTGATGATGTAATCCCTATAGACAAAATTCCTTATTTCATCAATAAGAGGCTGCCATTGAACTATCCTGAGTATAATAAGCTTAATCTGATGTATGCTTGGAGGCATGGTCTAGACATTAACCTGCACGCACATGTGACAACCGTTCATACCGCAAACTGACTTACTCCCATTAGAGGTGCCTACTTCTTAGTCCCAGGCAGAAGGACAAGGGATCACACGATCATCTTCGACCGAAAAGAAGGTCCTCGACCTTTCATGCTATAAGAGTTCAATCTCGAACCCAACGCTGGAAGATTGTCGCTCTACCTGTATAGTCCCCAAGCCAAGTACTTCATGCAAAAGTAGGGGTACGATATTGAGACTACCCCAAGTCTGAATTACGACAACGGTCGACGAGCGCCTCTGCAGCTGTCAGCCCCGACTGGGAAACCTCGGGATTATTACAGCAAGTCCAAATGCGGCTTCGGTTACGTTACACCAGCAACAACGCTCGATAGCTCCGATAAGGAATAAGAGTGGCATTCTCACTCATCCGAATCACCTACATACGATTCCGATGATAGCATTGGGGATATATTTAGGCAGACATTGTCTGTCAACATGGCATCCGCTGACATTGAAGAGGAAGACGAAGATCTACTTGAACCTCTTGAACTGGATCCATGGGCCCAACAACTGGATGCACAATGGGAGAAGCGCTTCGAACAATGAGACCCTCCCACTGAAGATGAAGTCATGCAAGTTGACATCGACGATGAATCCTCTCCAAATCCAATCTTCGTCAGTAAAAGCCTGATGGAACTGCGAGCGAGAGATGTTGTTGCAACTCGTCAGAGAGTATATCGACGTTTTTGCTTAAAGCTATGAAGATATGCCAGGGCTAAACCCCGAGATCGCACTTCATAAGCTCAACATTCATCCAGACGCAAAACCAATCAAACAACAGCAACGACGATTCCGTCAAGACATCATGAACCCTATTGAAGCAGAAGCAAATAAGCTTATAGCTAGCGGTTTCATCCGCGATGAGCAGTTCCCAGACTGGATAGCTAATAGAGTACCAGTTGTCAAGAAGAACGAAAAGATTCGAATCTGAATCGACTTTTACAATCTGAATGCGGCATGTCCTAAGGATGAATTCCCTCTTCCCATTACCGACATAATGATCGATAATAAGTGTGGCTTCGAGCGCATGTCCTTTATGGATGGCTTTTCAAGATACAATCAAATCAAAATGTCTCCTCACGATGAGAAGCATACGTCATTCTGAACACCGATCGGTGTGTCTTGTTACATAGTCATTTCCTTCGGCCTGAAGAACGTCGGTGCTATATATCAACGAGTTATGAGCGTCATCTTCAGAGATCACTTGTGCAAGATGGTGGAGTGTTACGTTGACGACATCGCCGTCAAAAGCCGCTCCAAGAATGATCGCTTACACGATTTGAGGATAGTGTTCGACCTTATGCGAGCGCACAATCTGAAGATGAATCCCACCAAGTCCTTCCTGGGTGTGTCCAGCAAGAAGTTCTTGGGCTTTGTCATTACTTCCCGGGAAATTCACATAGACCCCGATAAGACAAAGGCAATCCTGGAGATGAGTCCACCGAGGAATCTCCGTGAACTCCACGGCCTTCAGGGAAGACTAGCCTACATCAGGAGGTTCATATCTAACCTCTCAGGGCGATGTCAACCCATCACACAACTCATGAAGAAATGCGTCTCTTTCATTTGGAATGAAGAATGTCAATGCGCCTTTGATGACATTAAGGAATACTTGTCGAATCTGTCGGTTCTGGTAGCCCTGGTCATCGAAAAGCCTTTTCTGCTCATGTACGGGCGATGGAACACTCCCTCAGCGCCTTGCTAGCACAGAACAATGATGCAAGGCACGAACAAGCCATATATTGTCTCCGCCAAATGATGGTGGGGCCGGAGCATAGGTACTCCGCCGTACAGAATGAATGCCTTGCCTTGGTGTTCGCTATTCAGAAAATACGACACTATGTGTCAGGACAGACCATCCATGTTGTCTTGCGAGTTAATCTCCTCAGGGTTCTCATGACCAAGCCAGGCGCACTCAGTTCTCGTCTAGCCACATAGGCTATACTGCTATCCCCCTACGACATGGTCTTCGTTCCGTAGAAGGCTGTCAAAGGTCAAGCCTTGGCAGATTTTTAGCAGCCCATCCAGGCTTAGAAACAGCCAGAATCTATGAAACAATCCCAGACGAAGTCGTTAACTCAAATATGACTTCACATGATGACGTTTGGCGAATGTTCTTTGACGGTGCTTCAAGAACGGGGCCCCAAGGTGATATCGTTGCTGGAGTCGGGATAGTATTAATTTCTTCCTCCGGATTGGTGGTCAACCGAGCATATTCTCTTACAGAATACTGTTCAAATAATGTAGCCGAATATAACGCTTTGGTCATCGGGCTCCAACTCGCAAAAGAAGTATGAGTCGAATACCTAGAAGCATATGGCGACTCGCAGTTGATTGTTAATCAAATCTGAGGTTCATACGAGGTTCGTAACGAGGACCTAATTCCTTACCATCAGACAACAATTGCCATCATTACAACCATGGAGGGGTACTTTATAGAGCATGTTCCTAGGCTCCAGAATATTAAAGTCGATGCCCTAGCAGGCCTCGCCGCTTCTTTGGCGCTTCCAAATTATGCTCATCATCTAGTCGACGTGATAGGCCATGAGTTGGTCTGTCCTAAAAACAACGTTCAACTGGATATGAGTTACTCCTCCCAGATAACCAATGACGTACAAGACTGGAGACTCCCGTTCATCAATTTTGCAGTCTACGGAATCATGTCTGAGAATGTGAAAGAAACAACTTCAATCAGAAGACATTCTCTCAGATTTTTTTATGACACAGAAACAAAAATGTTATATCGACGATCTTACGACGGGCTGCTGTTAAGATGTCTGTCAAATGCAGAAGCTAAAGAAGCCTTACGTGAGGCTCACGATGGCATTTATGGGGCTCACCAACCTGGACCAAAGTTGCAGGACCGTCACCGTCGGATGGGCTATTACTGGCCTACGATGGTAGCAAACGCAGTCGACTATGCAAAGAAGTGTAAGGCTTGTCAGATCCACGCAGATTTTATACATCTGCCATTTGAATTCTTGCACCCAACGGTGGCCTCTTGGCTATTTGAAGCATGGAGAATGGACATCATTGGCCCAATCACCCGGCCGTCGTCCAAAGGGCACCGGTTTATACTTGCAATCACCGACTACTTCTCCAAGTGGGCGAAAGTTGTTCCGCTGGCAGAGGTAAAGACATCAAACGTGATCAGTTTTATAAAACATCACGTTATTTACCGTTTTGGACTGCCACGGAGGATCATTCATGAAAATGGTTCGCAGTTTGCAAGCCATGTCTTCTATCGATTCTGTAACAAAAATTGGATTCAGAATATTGCTTCAACAACATACAACCCTCAGCTAATGGTCTGGCCGAAGCCTTTAACAAGACCATAATCAAGCCTCTCAAGAAGTTCGTGTCTTCAAACAAATGCGATCGGAATAAAAAGTTGGGCGAATGCTTATGGGCGTACTGCACTACGAGTCGGACGGCTACAGGAAATATACCGTTCTCTCTGGTGTACGGGAGCGAGGCAGTTCTTCCATTGGAGACTTAGATCCCCTCACTTCATGTGGACCTTACTTATCGGCTGACATCGGACGATAACTACCATCGACGGCTACAATAATTGGAAGCTTTAGACGAAAAGTGCTTGCAAGCTCAACAAAGCATCGAGCTCTATCAAGTAAGCATCTCTCAGGCCTTCAATATGAAAGTCAAGCAGAGGACATTCCAAATAGGCGATCTCGTCTTGGCCGTTCGTAGACCGATGGTCATGACTCACAAAACCGTCGACAAATTCCTGCCCAAGTGGGGGGTCCATTCATCATCGAGACCGTATTCTCCAACGGCGCATATCGACTCGCAAAGCAGAACAGAGACTTGCTCATAATGCACATAAATGGCAAATTCCTGAAGAAATACTATGTCCAAGGACATGCTGGTACTTTCTCAAACCACCAAATCTTCCAGGCCATCGAGTTATGTACACCAAGTACCTCTGAACTCACGCTCTATTTACTCCGAGTAGATCCACATCGCATCTTCCTGAGTGGCGAGTCATGTATGCTGATACCTCTGAACTTCCACTCTAATGCTTTATCATACAGGAGTCTGTCCAGCTTATCGTTATCTCTGAGCAAACTTCTTGGTCCTGATTATCGTGTATCACGTCCATATTACCTCTGATACCGATAGTCTTTCGACTTAACACCTGTACCCAACCTGGGATAAAAGACATGGTGTTAAGACCACAAAACCTATCACGTCCATATTACCTCTGTTGGGTTTTGTCTCAAAATCTATTACTCGTACCACCAGTGCATAGAAGAGTAATAGGTCCAGCAAAGATTATTCCTGATTATCGTGTATCACATCCATATTACCTCCGATACCGATAGTCTCTTGACACCTGTACCCAACCCGGAATAAAAGACATGGTGTTAAGACCACAAAACCTATCACGTCCATATTACCTCTGTTGGATTTTATCTCAAAATCTATTACTCGCACCACCAGTACGCAGAAGAGTAATAGGTCCACCAAAGATTATTTCTGATTATCGTGTGTCACGTCCATATTATCTCTGATATCGATAGTCTCTTGACTTGACACCTGTACCCAACCCGGGATAAAAGATATGGTGTTAAAACCACAAAACGTATCACGTCCATACTACCTCTATTAGGTTTTGTTTCAAATTTATTACCCATACCACCAGTACGCAAAAGGATAATAGGTCCACAGAAGTCATCCAAATCTATTACTCGTACCATCAGTGCACAAAAGAGTAACGGGTCCACAAAATATTATTCAAATCTATTGCTCGCATCTCCACATGCACAAAAGGGCAATAGGTCCACAAAAAGTCCCCCAGTAGGATGTCCTTTATCAAACACAAATACTGTATTAGGCCCTCTAGTACAAGCACCACAGATACCACAAGCAGAATGGAGTGAATGTATTCGGTTTATTCAAAATCAGTTGCATTCATAAGATTACATCTCAAAAAAAAATCAGACACTCGTCACAAGAATGAGCAAACCAAAAAAGTTCTTCATTCCTTCATCTAGATAGGAAGTAAAGGATTATATTGATGTCCAAAAGAAACAAAACACAAACTACAGCTAAAGACAGACAGAAACACCAAGACAAAATATGGACATTTATTTTTCATATTCTCGGAAACAACAATTACATGGCTACCCACAGATCCTCACAGTCAAGGATCATAGTTATGTTGAGGGATATACCATTCCCTCAGCCATTTCGTATACGAAGAATCTATTGGATTAAGGTCCTCGACGGGGGCAGGAGGGTCAGAACTTCCAGTGCTACTACCCTCGGACTTGGAATCCTCCTTTACAGCAATTTCAATCATGGGGGTAATTCCCTCCCCGATGGACGCCAGCTCTCCTTTTACCTCAACTTTTAGAATCACCTCCTCCTTAACAAGCGGTGACCCTTGTTTGACGAGAGGAGGCAGCATCTCCTCCTTCACAGTAGTCTCAGCCTTCGACATGGTTGCTGCAAAAATCAATGAAGGAAGATAGTTGTATGAAAACAAAGTGAATGGGCTCTTTTTCAGTCCATGTGGCCCTATCATACAGAACACATGCGGTCCAATGATATAGGGCATGCATCGATCATGCCTAAAGCACGGAAGCGATACATGACAGTCCTGCGCATAAAATATACGATATGGCCATTCAAAAATTAAGTCGTCGTCTTTCCACCTTCCTTACCATTGATAGGGGGTTGTACGTCGGGATGAATAGAAGGAGAGTCTGCAGCTCTCGACGGAGAGGCGAGTCCCTTCCTTTGGCCGCAACACCAGTCGACTTGGAAGCTTTTGGAGCCATGGCTAACTGGGACAGAAAGGATGACATAGGCAATAAAGACGAAGGAGAAAAAGGTGAAGGAGAAAAATCGTTGTCTTTGAATGACCCATATTTATAAGGTTTTCGAAAGAGCGCCGTTTCGATTCTCGAGTCCATTAAAGATAAAGATGACGTTTGGGGATTTTATCCTTAGTAACAGTCAACTTTATCTCGAAAACAGAACCTAAATCCAAAACCAAATTAAGACATTAAATGCAGCAGTGACAGCTGGCAGTCTGGACAAGATCTTTCAGCGGCTCAAGATCTTCCTGCGGCTTAAAATGTCTCTGTGACTAAAGGCCTCTCTTGACTCGAAGACCCCCTGCGGCTTGACCTAACTCCATGCTTCTTATTTGAAGTATTACAAATTTGTAATTTGAGAACTTTGAAGGGGGTCTTGTAGAAGTAAGGAAAATATGGGGTTCATACGGATCACAACTGACCACATGAGTACTTTGGGCCAAATTGGTCCGCATAAAAAAGAGCCGCATGACAGACTCGGCATGCCCCTGCGTCCCATCTTCACTACCTCGGATTATATATCAAAAGCAGCCAGACTAATTTGAGCCGCAGAAGAAAGAGTTACTTATGTGGCCAGGCTGATCTGCCCTTCTGATAAAGCTGACAAACTCTGTCAAAGCTGACAAAACTGACAGATGATACTCTGACAAAAAGAAGATAAGACGTGACACAGGGTCCACGTGCCTGTAAATGACCATACGACCGAAAGTACTATGACTCGAGCCGTATGAACCTTATGCGGCTCAATCTATGTGCTTCATGCGGCCAAGGGTGACTGCAATCTGAGCCGCATAAGCTTTATGCGGCCCAGAATATAAAACCTATACGGCTCAAAAGTTCCTAAGCTACATGCAAACTAAGGGAGACTCCGACTTATGCCGCATGAGTCTTATACGGTGTCACGACCCGCACCCTAGAGTAAAGGTACGAGAAGTGGGTACGTCCAGCCTAAGCCGTCGTGTCAGCGGTAGAACACTGTCCTAGGTCACAACATTTAACAATATAAAGCTAAACAGTTTATACTCCCCGAATGGGGGTAACATAGCAGAAAGTAAACTCAATCACAACTAAGACAGATGATAAGATAGCAGATAGATAGATAGATAAAACAACTGAACAGAATGGAAATCCCAAGTACAACAAAGAGTCTAAGTGTCTAAGATAAATACATATCCCCAGTATCAAATATATACAATCATCCAAGAGAAAAGTAAATGAAAAATATCATAGTCTAGAGGTTTGTCATCCACAGCTAGTGGGACCTGCTGCTGGTCCAGGTCCAACATCTCATCTAAGGTAGCACCGTAATAGGTATCCACACCAGCCTCCTTCTTGTCCTCCTTTTAAATATAATCATGCAGTAAAGTAAGATACAGGAACTGAAAGAAGATACAGGATGTAAACAGAGAAAGCTGTAATGGAAATATATATAATAGAGAGCTATCAGTGGCTAGTGCGTCAGAGTACAACATAAACATGTGAATGGCATAGGAGATTCTGATGAGACACTACGAAGGTGATCAGGTGAGATACTACTTGGGTATTATTCATATGTCTACTTCTACTCCCCTGTACCCCCAATCAATACACAAGGATCCAACCAGGTTATGTTATGATTCCATGCAAAGGCCCACAAGGGGTGATACATAGATAGCCCAAAAATGGGTGATTTTAGGAATACCCATAAATGGGGTAATTCAAGGAAGACTCTGTAATCATGAGAGTACATGTCACAAGTGATCAATGAACTGTGAAGCATAGTGATACACCATGTAAGTGAAACGTACAGAACATGTAGTATATGATGCTCCCTGAGGGGATAACATCTCAAGAAGGGATCTATATAGTACTAATCCGTGTGACCAACGTGACAGTATCAAGTAAAGTAATTTAAAGCAAAAATATAATTCTAAACAGGATATGAAATGATCAGAGAATGTACTCGCCTGGTATCTGAGTGTCCAAGAAGAAGTACTGTCCGAGGAGTGGTGTCTGGCTCCTATTTAGAACAGCACAAGTCACAACAAGTCCAGAATGGTAAAATAAAGCACTACAATGTATTCTATATGAATCTAGGTGAATCTAGGCCAAAGTCAACTCTTGGTCAACTCTGGTCAACCCTAGAAGTCAAACTAGGTCAACTATGGTCAAACTAGGTCTAACAAGTCCAAACTTGGTCAAACAAGTCATTCTAGGTCTAACTAGCCCAAACTAGTCTAAACAAGGCTAACAAGTCTAATCTAGACTCACTAGTCAAGCAGGCACACACAGGCCATAGGCTATATCATGCCTATAAGCCAACCCATAACACATACACACATCTATATCTAAATATGATACACTCTTGATATATTTATATAATCTAATACATAACACACACACACACACACACACACACACACATATATATATATATATATATATATATATATATATATATATATATATATATATATATATATATATATATATATATATATATATATATATATATTTTTTTTTATATATACTAGTACACACACAAGTTTTATATATATATATATATATATATATATATATATATATATATATATATGAGACTTATATATATACTTAATATAATCTATACATCCATTGCAAGTATCTATATTAGATACATATATATTACACAAACTTATATTATATACATAGGTACACATTACATTATATATACATTACATATATACATATACCTACATTAGGAAAATAGGATATAGAGAGTGAGTGTGTGTATGTGTGAAGAGTGAATAGGGGGACTGTTCCTATGTGACAGGAAACATAGGGTTTGTGTGTGTGTAAGGAGAACATAGGTTTAGTGAAGAGTGTTCAGTTTAGGGAATCAAGAGGGAACCCCATTTCAGTATACTACAAATCATGAAAGTTTATTATTAGAAAATGTAGGAATGAACCCACATCAATTCTCAGGTTACAATGAACTCAGAATTGAGTTCAAAACATCAAGCACGTCTCAGGAAATCAATTTTCAGTCTTCACAAAAACAGTCCAACTCTTCAATCCTATTTTCGAAATCAAAACTCAACAAAATCATCCCAAAACTTACACACAGGTAGATAACTTACAAGAGAACAATGTTAGGGACTTAAACATGCAAATAAATACATTTAAATTAATCAAAATGAATGTCAAAATCTATATTCAAAAACTGGAAAAAAAAATAGTGAATGAAACCTTGTATCAGACTTTGGGAATATTTGGAAATGATGATTAAAAACAAACTAAAATGCCAATACATTGGTTGGTAATGAAACTACTATGTGTGTAGGTGTCACAGGAAGTGTCTCGTGTCTACCACGATGACACAGTCGTGTCCAAACAATTTAAACCCAAAACAGTACAACTGATTCAGTGCAGTGTGCACAGGCTCGTGCGTGTGTGCACGCGTGTTGTGCACCCGACACGACACGAATGGGGTCGTGTCCTCGTGCAGGGTAGTTCACTTAGGGTCTAGCTAGGTGTGCGTGTCCCTGAATTTGGTCCACGTGTCGCCGTGTCCAATATTAAAAGCCGTATCAGTGTCCTAATTAAACTGTGTGCAGAACAGTACAATTCCAGTGCACGACTGATTTCTCCCTAACCACTATACGAGATCCAATAAACTTTGGGGGCATGATGTCAGTGCATGCCCCCTCATGTCCACCAAGTTTCGTGTCGAATGAACCCGTATCGTGTCCTACAGGAGCCCCAAGTAGCAGGGGATGCGTCCAGGCCGCGCGCAGCGCGTCCAACCGCGTGTGCACATGTGTCAAAATGACTCGACACGACACTGAATCAAACTCAGAGCACTAGAATCATGTAAGCCACATCAAATCGACATTTCCTATTCAAAAACTTCCACAAAAACAAATCGAAATGCCCATTGGGGCATTTCGTCAAATACTTGCACACATCACTGATACGTGTCCGATACGGACACGTGCAGGACACAAAAATCCACAAACCCTATTCCTACAGGACCAGGACACTTAGGGCTAGGTATTCATGCAATTAAAACCTAATTTTAATGGGTAGATTGGAAAATACCTATGTGTGTTCTTCAACACAGAAGCTCCTTCAATGAGGATCCCCAAAAGCTACCAAACTCCTTTAAATTGATAGGAAACTGAGATTAACAAGTTCCAACAGCAAGAAAACATTAATTAGAACCTATTGCAATTTGTTTAGATTAAAAAAGAGTTAACATAGATTTTCTAGGAATTTATGAAGTTGGAAAAATACCTCTTTCTAAACATGTTCTTTCCTAAAGAGGCTAGCCCTAAATGGAGGAGAATATTTATAGGGGGATTCCCAATGTGGTTGTGGTAGCCGACCAAGAATTGTTACGGTTAGGGTTAGGCATTAGCTAATGGGCTTCGGGCTTCTATGACTAAGTTGTTAATCAAGGTTCAACCATAAGTCATGGCTTGTGACTAAATATTCTAACTTGAGTTAAATAACTAAACCATAGGTCAACTCTAGTCTAACTAGGGTTGCATGACCTAACCAAGTCCAAACTCAACTAGTGTTAGCTCCTAGGTTAGTCTACCAAGGTTATTGCTTGTCAAAGTCAACCTAGTCAACCCTCATTCAAACAATTCCAAAATAAATTCTAATAAATTCAAATAACCCCAAAAATGACAAAAATACCCTCAAACTAGAAATATGGTAGTGACATGCGGCCCAGCATGGTCGAACACTAAAAGACCTATGCGGCTCAAAATGACTCAAGTAGACTGATCCCATCCTGCGATATGACACGTGGCAGGCTGACAAAGTCTCAACCACCCAGATTTACTGCAAACAAAATCTTAACAAGTCACCAGCTGGCGGCTAAAGAGCGGGTCTTTGTGTGATGTTGTAGCCACGTGGTCACATGGCCATCTATGCGGCTCAAGATATCTATCACTATAAATAGCAGGGTACCACACCTATGCAAAAGACTGGCAACCTACGAAGGGCAATTTCTTCTAGAGCAAGGATCGTGTCAGATAGTCCAGGGAGTAAGACAGAGTTGCTACACTTTCTCGAGCCTCCATCGTCACCCCCAGAATAAAAAACTAAACAATTATACTTAGATTGTTTCTTAGGATTTCTTTTTAGGCTTTTTCTTGTACAAGCAAGTTTGCAATCATGTTCAATTCCTCTGCAATTCTTGTTCTTGATATTTAATGGCAAACACTTATGTGCTAGATATCAGACCTATCCTAAGGAATCACATGTGAGCTCCGTTAAGCGTATCCTCTGATACCTTAAAGGTACTTTGACAACCGGTCTATGGTATTCCAAAACTGATTTGTTTGACCTGATAGGTTACTCGGATGCAGATTTTGCTGGATGCAAGGTCGATCATAAAAGTACCAGTGGCACATATCATTTCCTATGAAAGTCCATAGTCTCCTGGTTTTCTAAGAAATAAAATTCTGTTGTATTATCGATATCCGAGGCTGAGTATATAGCTGCAGGACGTTATTGTGCACAGATTTGTGGATGAAGCAAACTTTGGAAGACTATTAGTTATCTTATAACAACATCGCTATTTACTGCAATAACACTAGCACAATAAATCTTAAAAAAATTATGTTTGTCACTCTCGCACTAAACACATAGAGATTAGACATCACTTTCTTAGAGACTATATATTACAGGGATATATTAGTTTAGAATTTGTTGACACTGAGCATCAATTAGCTGACATCTTCACTAAACCCCTAGATGAAGATCTTTTTTAACTTTATACGAAGAGAATTAGGAAATTTGGATGTTGAAGTTTTATAATTGAATATTACTTGATCTAAATTCATAAATTCGTAGAAAATATTTTAGTTATAAGCCGAATGGGCCCTTCTGACAAAAAGACGTAAAAGTCTAAGCAAAACGGTGCCATGTGTCTTCGGACAACTGCTAGCTGGGATCCGACCCCTACAGCTAATCCAATATATTCTATACATTTTGTGTATTTTGGTTAATTAATAAAAATTATTTTTTTTCAACACAAGTATTTCTAATTATACTTTGCATAAAAGTTAAAACCTATATCAATTTCTTTTTATTTCTGTCTTTAATACACAGGGATCGAACTCGAACCGAACTCTGTCCGAACTCGGGCCGAACTCAGTCTAGGGTAAGTTAGAACTGAACTGAACAGTCGGGTTTTCCCCTTTATAAACACCCTCAAACTTCATCTTCTTTATCTACTAGCAACAAAAAACCACCAAAACCGTAAGCCTAGCCACCCTATACTCCATATTACAAGCCACTCAAGCCCTAAAAACACCGACTCCGAGCTATCTCGGGGTTCTCTTCCACTGTTTCGAGTAAATTTTGATATATCTCTACTCTTTCCTCATCTTTTCAATTCCTATGGCTCCCAAAATTCCTCATTTTTCTAAAAAGAAAAGGAAAATTGGAGAAGCTTCTTCCTCTACTGCTCCCGAGGAAGGTCCATTTTCTCTATTTAGTCCCGCCATGCCGGACGGAGACTATTTTGATGATTTTTTTCGTATCATAAGATGCTTCGAATGAATGGTCCAATAATTTTCATTAAACGAAAAATTTGTTCGGGAAGTCTAATCAATTTTAACTTGTTCCTCGATCATACAAACGTCTTTGGGCACTTAGACCTTATCGTCCTAGTTCAATCTAATTTTCCTATCTATTCTAATGCTATTAGAATGTTTTATTGTAATCTATCGGTCACAAAGGGCACGATTAAATCAAAAGTTGGTGGAATTGACATTGAGTTTGATGTCGATGATCTGTCAATCATGTTTCATATTTCCAATATAGGGGAAGCATTAGTGGATATCACCTCTGTATAATTTTTAGCCCATATGACTATTGACTCTTTTCGTGATTTTTTATGTACACCCAATTCACGTCCCAAATGTAGTCTTCGCCCCAAGCATCTGAACAACTACTTTTATGATTTACATCAGATGTTGTTTTATGCTATTCTTCCCAAACAAATCTCCACCAATGAGATCACATACTTGGAACTCTCTGCTATTTAATATCTCCACTTTCAAGTTTCATTCAGTCCTTCAAAGAACATTATCGCTGTTATGGAAAAGTGTCGCAAGAAATTGTGACTTCTCTATGCGATGTATATGGCTTACATCTTTCCGTACTTTGAGGTTATATTGGACGATTGTGCTCAAGAAGCTCCATCTGTCCATCTTCATGAGCATCGTCGAGTCGCTCATGTTCCAGCCGTCCATGCTCCCCCTCCTTCCGTTGACCTATCAGCTGACAGCTCACATCCTTCTCATCCTCCTAGTGATGTTACCCTTGAGTCTCTTCAGGCCTTGATGTTGGAACAGTTCAGGTCCATGAATTTTCGTACCACTCTTCAGTTACAGGCCATATCCAACACCATGAGGGATGTTACTTACAGCTTTGCTTACAACTTTGGCGGCCCTATTCCCATGGTTCGTGACCCCTCGGTGATTGGTTATCGTATTGATGATCGAGAGGCTAATCGATACTTTGACCATGCTGTTGCCCGCTATGATCCTCACTGCACTGCTCAGTCCGATCCTTCTAGGACAGATGATGCTGATGACAATGAGGATGACAATTGAGGATGTTCCTAGTGATATAGCATCACTATTTATGCACTATTTATGTTTTGTTATGTATTAGTGATAAATGCTTCTTTCAAGCATTATCAAATTTAGTTATTATGAGACTTTTATTTTATCGTATTAGTATATGCATTTTCTGTTTTTTCGTTTATATCAGTTTACAATTTCCAGCAATATGAGTTCTAATGTTTCTTTTGAGTTTATGCAATATTTTTTTTGTATTGAGTACATCACTTTATCATTGTGTCATTTTGCTTATATGACAAAACAGGGGAGAAAATATGATAATTTGTTTATTATCTAGATAAAAGAGGTTTTATTGTTCTAAAGGTTTCTGTTTGAGATTTCTGTCTAGACTTTATAGATGTTCAGTCAACCTGATTTGTTATGGGGGAGTAACCATTAATTATGGGGGAGCAAGTACATTCGTAAGCATTGTACCGATAAACAAGCCACTTCCGTACCTCACAAAGTTTTCTTCCCAACAAAGTTGAACGGTACTAAAAGTATCAATCATAGTTTTGTCAAATTATCAAAATGGAGAAGATTATTGGCCCATACAGCCATGGTCAACCTAATTTTGATAATTGACATAAACTCCGACATTGATATGAAAAGACAAAGATCACAACAGATATAGTCAAGCAGATTTTTCTACTTTATTCTGGATTTTCTTTTTATTCAGTCTAGATAATTTGTGAGTCGGGATCATTGGTAATTCAGAAGTCTATCCTCGCAAACCCATAATTTAGACCTAAAATAAATCCTAAACTCCTACCCATCTAAAAACCCTTGCTAAAATCAAAACCAGGTCTGAAATCCTCTTAGCCGAACTCAGGCCGAGTTCTGACCAAACTCGGTTCCCTTGGTTCACTCCTGGTCAGCATCAAATTCCTATTCCTTTTGATCTCTAAAGTTCAAATTTCTGAACGTTGCCCTAATCGAGTTTTGCCCGAACTCTGGTCTAAAAATTCCTATAAATAGAGAAGACTTTGTCATTTCTAATCACTCATTCATTCTTCATCTTCTTTATCTATTCTAAAGTCTTCTTATCTACAAAAAGCTTCAATATTTCTATTTCTAAGACAACTCCTATTCTTCTAAGTGACGGTCATTTTCTATTAGGAGTATTCGAGTTGTAGAAGCTTGGAGTATAAAAGATTTCTTCAGAAAGGGGTTGAAGTTTGATCGTCGGCTTCGGATTAAAATATGACGGTGTTGAAGTTGGCGTGTTCTTCGAAGTAAAGCACGCGGTGTAACCTCTATTTCAAATAGTAGATTAATAGCGGGAAAGAGTTCTCGCGACTGGACTAGTCCTCTCAGCGGGAAACCAGTATAAACCTCGGTGTCCGCGTTGCTTTCTTGCCTTATTTAAATACTAATTTACTTTGCTGCATTTAAGTATTTACTTATAATTTCCTTTACCTGCTTAAATTTTTACTGGAGATATTTTTTCACTGCACTCTATTCACCCCCCTCTAGAGGTGCTATCGATCATACACTTTACAACTCGAACCCCAAACTCTAGATTGAAACAGAATGGCACTTGGCTTGGCTATGTGTCGTTAAAGGCTAGATATGAAAGTGAATAGCTCTGGAATGCTTTTAAATAAAGAGAGAAGAGAGGAGTGATTGAATGAATTGGAATGGAAAGTTCTCCTCTATTTATAGCATTTTTTAGGGCAGAACTCGGGCAGAGTTCGGGTCCATAAATTTTGTAATTCGAAAAGTGGTTACATATATTCAGGAAGACTAAAACTGTTCTAGAAATAAACTAGCAGAACTCGGGTAGAGTTCAGGCTGAACTAGAGCCAAACTCAAGTAGAGTTCTCATATGAATATCTGTTCAAAATAATGTATGGCCTTTTGTATGGGTATTGGATATGGGTTCGATATAGGATTAGATATAGGATTAGGTATATAGGTAGGCTTTTGAATATGGAGTTTAGAAAGCCAGTTGCCAATCTGATCAACCTTACATTTTTCCTATACTCAATAAAAGGAAAAGTATAAAATAAAATAGAAAACAAATTTTGATCTGCATCTGTAGTTTTTATACAACGAAGATGACAAGTAGTAGCTTGTTGAAAGTAGACATTTTGTTCTTGTACCTGTGATGTACTATTTGTGTATCGACCAAAGTCTATGTAGGTGTGACTATTAGCAATGGGCCAATAATATCCTCTATTTTGATAATTGACAAACTTTGAGTTTTTTAAAATAATATCAAAAATAACTTTTAAAAAATTTTTGTACCTCTCGTTTGGTAGTTGGCACATTTGTTGCGTACTTGGCACATTTATTGATTTTCGTATATACACTCTTCTCCCCCTTTGTCATTTGTATAAAATGGAAGCTCTCCCACAAATTGTGAGTGCAAATAACATAAGAAAGAAGCCAAGATCTTGACAAAAAGATAGAGAAATAAATATGGCCACCAATATGACTAACTGCATAAATAGAAATGGTAGTAACACTAAAAACTCAGTAGCATAATCATAAACGTACATAGAACCACGAAATATGGAAGTTTAAAGGAGACTTTCCATACCTAGTGCATAAAAACATAAAATCAACTAAAAAACTACTATACGATCATCATCGTCATCAGATACATAACCAAAAAGCCTAATGCTATCATCAACTCGCATCATTGCCAGTGTCAGCAGAACGACCAGGGTCAATATATGATGTTGTCGGGTCAAAGAAGCGCCAAGCCTGACGATCCTCGAACCTGGGTCTGTCGAAGTCTGGATGGCGAAGGATCGGAGGGGGACCACTGGGATGATGAGCCAGGATCTAGTGAACGTCGACAATACCGTTCCGCGGAGTCTGGAACTGGTATGTCATGCGATAGTTAGTGTCTCGCTGAAGCATGCAATCTGCCTGATAGCGCTCATCCTCGAGAATGCATCAAGCCTTGATTGATCGAAAAGCTGATCGATGGTAAGGGTAGGAGGGACATCAGCAGGAGGGGCCTCGACATGAGGGACAGGTGCAGATGAGGAGCTGGGCAGGTGAAATACCTCTGGCACCAACTACATGAGGGATAAGTATATAAAATTTTCCAAACGTATGAAGCTCAAAAGGTGTACCATCTATAGGACAGGTATCTAAGGAGATGTTAAACCTACGAAGTGAAGTAGCATATAGGCAACTCTAGAGGAGGGTGAATAGAGTTTGTGTCTATAATGACCAATTAAAATTAACTCTATGCTAAGTCCAGAAAATAATTACTAAGAGAATATATAATCAGAGCGTAATAGTGCAGAAAGTAAAAGTGTTTAGAAGAACAAATGCAAACACAGCAATATATCCTGGTATTCCTTGTAGAGGACTAGTCCATGTAAAACCCCCAAATTTTCTACTATTTTCTTTATTATTAAATTTGGCACTGATTTAAAAATTTTGTATTGTACGTCGCATAGTCGTACTAAAACTCCTCTAACTGTCCTATCACCATGACCATTACCACCCAATGTAACCATATCTTTGTATTGAACTACTCGACCTTTCCCTCGACACTAAATTTACAATCTTGACTTTCTAATCACTTGAATTTAAGAGTGATTACAATCGTCTCTTAATCATACCCTCAACCTAGACTACGACCATATAAACTTCTTTGAACCCTCCTATCTACTGTTGTGCCTTCTCACCCCCTCCTAATTCTTAATTTCGAGGACGAAATTTTTTTAAGTTGGGTAGGATGTAAAACCCCTAAATTTTCTACTATTTTATTTATTATGAAATTTGGCATTGATTTAAAATTTTGTATTGTACGTCGCATAGTCGTATTATACATCGCACACAAAATTTTATTTTTCGTAGTTGCTCGTCAAGTGCGAATATGTACGAGCGTACATATTTTAGAAAAATATTTTTTCTATTTTATTATACACTTTCAAAATATTATATAATTATTATTTTTGCTATAAAAAGTCTTTTTATTTTTAGTAGTTATTAATCATAAATAATATTTTATTGTATACTAGGAAAAGCATAATTATGTAAAAAATATTTGTGCATACATATATTTCGTAATTATTTATTAGTCTATTTTAAATAAAAATGTAATTTTTAAGATTTATTAATATTAATATTTTATTATTCAAAAAGATATTTAAAAATAATTATTATTTTCGAAATTATTATTAATGGTATTTTGAAAAATATATTTGGAAGTTATTGTGGCCATTTGAATCTTGATTTGATTTTTGGATTTATTTAAATAGATCAAATTAATATCTATAATTGAGATTGGATTTAATTGATTTGATTTTAAACTAAGAGAATTTGATTTGATTTAAATTAGATTTGGATTTGGATTTGGATTTGATTGCTTTTAAATTAAATTAGGAAATATCTAAATTGGGTTAAAGGAATCCTAATTCTTATCTAATTGGAAATTTCCACATCCTATAAATAGGCAGGTACTCCTCCATATTATTTTTTTACCACAAATCAACTTTCAAACCATCATTGTCAAAATTTCTCTCTTGCCTCAATTTTCAAAGGTTGTAGCAACTTCGAATGACCATAACTCCCAACTCCGGACTCCTTTTGACCTCCAGTTTTTTTTATTGGAATCGTATTGAGGTATATTTTCTGAATGTAAATTTTATTTTCATAAATTCGGAACTTAATTTTCTGAAAAATTTGTGGAGTGTCAGTGGTCCGAAATCTGACACGTTTTAGTGTTTTTGAGATTCTGGGAGAACCAGGAATCAGAATCACGATCCGTTTGAAGTTTCGGAATACTGACAGAAAAATACATATCATATATTTTTCCTAAAAAAATTTCAGAATATTTTATTTTTGGTTTATATTTTAGAAGTTTGTCACATCGTCTGAGTTCATCTTGTATAGCCTTGTACCTATTCTGTACCCAACGGGATTGTCGGTTTCACCAGCAAGGACCTCAGGCAAGACACCTTGCCATTTACTGTTTATTTATTTAGCTCATATTTCATGCATTGTTCATTATTTTTTATGCAAAATAAACTGTGATACATGGCATAACCTGTTATAACTTACTGTTCATTTATATTCTCCTGCTATGTATTATTTTTCTTACACATTAAACCTAGATTTAAAGGACCATCTTGTGTGTTGCATTCATAGGCCTTGACACAATTATACCACGTTATTGTGAGTCACATATAGGACGCGGACATGCGTGATTGGCTGGCCACCAGTACGTATAAGTCGTACGTTAGGAAATAACTGCTAATAGAATTGCATGCTAGAAAACTTAGCAGTTATGAGTTGGCATTGGGCGGGGAGAACATGATTGGAAGTTGACTACCACCCTATCTATCATAGACTCGCTCGCTACTGAGGAACGATAGGTAGACTATATGCTATAGACTCGCTCGATACTGAGGAATAGTATATGGTGTTGTGACTCGCTACTGAGGTACTGCATTGGTATTTTCTTGACTTGACCCGGTAGTCATGAGACCATGAACTGTTCTTAAAACTGCATTCACTTAGACTGGTTAGGCTACCTTTATCCGTTAGGTACGAGTACTTTTGGTTTGAGTACTTGTATCTGACCGTGACTTGGAACAATAACTTGTCGCGGATTAGTTCGTCACATCTTGTCCTTGTTTGGTTGTAGGTGTGACTTACTACTTCGATGAGAAGATATTGAACCTTGTTGGGGTCCGGATACCATATTGGATTTATAGCATGGAAAGATACGTCACCGTGAATTAGTTTACCATCTCCTGTCCTTGTTTGGTTGGGGAGATGGTACGCTCGTTCAATAGGTGCGTATTGGACCATGTTATAATTCAATTGACTTATTTATTTGAGCAATATTTATTCAGTTTATATGACATGATATTATGTGTCTTGTTACGTCCCTCTGAGGACCTGGTTATCTCCCCACGTTCTAGCTCTAGCCGTGATCATCGCTATTCTCTTCGAGGGTGATTGCACTTGGATCGTCTTCGCTTTGCTCGCCAAATTCATATCTTTTCTTATGTATTTTTTCCTTTACTTGTTGGTAGTGGATTTGTCTCCGCCCAACATATTGTATCAAGACAATTCATCATCATTATACGACATTTTTTATTTATTTATTTTGTGTGGATGAGATTAGTTATGGTTCTACTGTATTTTACAGCTTATGTACTCATACGAGGATTCCATATATTGGAGTGTACTTCGTATAAATACAGCTGGCATGTCTACGTTCTTAGTCCTACATATTTTGGGACTGGGGCGTTACAGTCCAGGCCCGACAACTCTTGTTTGGAGTTGAAATCCGCTATTTGTGAAATAGGGTACACACGTGCCTTTAATCCAAAGAGCACGCCAACTTCTTACGGACATGAGCCTTAAATCCAAAGCGCATGAATACTTTCAACTTCGCAGATGCGAAAGTTAAAATTTTCCAAGTGACTTCTTTTCAACCCTTGCACAGAACTTCTAGCTGAATCGTACTGAGCACCTTGGGGCTAGAAAGTTTTGTGGCTAGGGGATTTGGAAGGGTAAGGCTTAGAGCATATAAGGCTTAGATGAGTGAAAGCTTGATAGTGAAAGATGATTTGATATGAGAAGAATCAAGCACTATTTATACTAGGTAGGGGAGGCAGAGTTCGGCCATAGTTGTGTCCCAAAATATTCAAAAATTCGAATGTTGGACAGATCGCAGCAAGGTGGCACTAAAAATTAGGTTGTTGATTTTAAGTAGCCCGAGTTCGGTCTGCCTCGGACCAGAAGCCTTATATGGGTAAGGGTGGTTTGGTTTGGTTCAGGAATTGGTTTGTTTATATGGTGGAGTTTGGATAAATATGTTTAGGGTTCGAGATGACATAGTGCGACTCAACGTATATATTTTTCTAGACTCAATAAATCAAAAATTACATAATGAGAACAAATTACATTTATAATGCAAAAGCTTGTAGATGACGCCTGTCTTGAACTTGATGTGTCGTATTGGATCATAGGTGATGTTCTGTCATGAACTTGATGTTTCGTATTGGATCATATCAGATATCAGGTGTTAATTATCTAAATCAGGTTGACTGCGATCCAGTTTGGGTCAACAATCTCCCCTATTTTGATAATTGACAAAATGATACTTGTATGTCTCAATATCCATACCTGGACACATGTTGAAGGAGGGAAGATCTTTTGCAAGTATGAAGTGGCTCCCCCTCAAATGAATATTTTCGTCCAAGTACATAAGATTTATCCAAGCACTACAGATCGATACAATTCATCTACAATATCATATCTTAATAAAATATCACATAGTATGCTATTTTTTTCCCTTTGTCATTTAGCAAAATAGTGCACAGCTCCCCCGTAAAGGAATATAAAAATAGACAAAGTAAAAGATCAAACACACAACATAACCATAACCATAACCAAACTTAACAGTAAAACTAGCAGTATGATAATCCAGCAGGTGAAACTTGCAGTCTGTTAAAACAAACATAAACTACATAGTGCATGAAATGAGACGAAAGAGCAGAAACATAACTAGAGTGCATCAGTAGCATCATAAAGTACTAAACCACAACAATCATGGAGCAGAAGAACGGGATGGTAAAATACAGATAAAATAGTGCATAAATTTATATGTAGGTTACTTCATCAGAAGATCCGACTTTTGGCAGGATAGAAGAAAATATAATACGATGAAGTTCATAAAAGGGTTGGTTAAGATATTTAGCACGACGTTTTCGAGGACGAAGGTTGGGTGCACACATCATGTCTTTGCACTAATAAAGTTGTGTCATCAATTGATTTTATAAAAAGTCTCGTTTCAATCTTCCCTTTTGAAAAATCTTTTTCAAGTAAGAAAGTGCTTAGGCATTCATACCAAGCGCGAGGGACTTGTTTGAGGCCATAAATGTAGAAGCATGGAAAAGAATAGTAATTTTTATGCGGCCCAGAATCAAACATGAAACTCCATGCGGCTCAAAACTTGGGGAGTTTCATGCGGTTCAAAATCCTTGGGAGCTTTATGCGGCTCAGAAAGCTTCATGTGACTCAGAAAGCTCCCTGCGGCCTTATACGGTACAACAAAATCTGCCTGTACAGCTGGCCATTATTACTTTGACATATTGGCGACGGCTCTGACAGAAATGATGGCTCTAACATAAAGACGAGACGTAACATGCTCCTAAAAAGACGAGAAAATTTTTATGATATCTGGCACAGTCCACAAATTCTAAAAAAATAGTTCTTTATGCGGATCGCCTATGCCACTCTTATGCGGCTCAGTCGTGTGACCATTCTCATGCGGCTCAGTCATGAGACCATTCTCATGCAGCTCAGTCGTGAGACTATTCTCATGCGGCTCAATCATGAGACCACTCTCATGCGGCTCAGTCATGAAGCATACCTCATGCGGCTCTGTCATGAGACATCTCTCATGCGGCTCATCACAAAGTAGCAGTTGAGACACGTGGCGGAAGTTGACCAAGTCTTGACAGTTCAGATTTATGCAACAAACAGATCATGATCAATCTTAACCAATCCCTAAATGTCCACTTCTCGAGATACAGTTACAAGGATATGGCCCAAAATCAGCCACGTGGTTGTACACCTCCACTACTCATGAATTCCTATAAATAGCAAGGTGCTATTCCCTTGTACACACACAGGGACAGACAGAGATACACATAGAGCATTTCTTCGTCGGAGCCGAGGTTGCGTTCGATCGTCCAAGGAGTAAGACAGAGTTGATAGCACTTTTCGAGCCTCTACCGTCACCCCCCAGAATCCAAATTAAACAATTGTACTTAGATTGCTTTTACTAGGTTTTGTTCCTAGGCTCTCTTTTGTGCAAGCGAGTTTGTAATTATGAGTTAAAGTTCTGTCCTCCTATAAAACTGTTATGTTCTCTGACAATCAATGGCAAACACTATGGCGACTCTGCTGGGGACTAACTTGTCCAATACTGAGAAGTTGGTGATGCAATCGGACGCAGCCAAACTCGGCTCCATGCAACAGATGCTGGTTGTTCGCTTCGACCAGCAAGCGTTGGAAGAGATGCTCTCCGATGGTAGCGCTAGCCCGATCCAGAAGCGGGCCGGCACGAAAAAGGCCCGCATGGAGTGGAGGTCCAAAACTGTTGCTCCTCCCTAAGCTCTGAAAGAAGTGTTCTCTGCTGCCCAAGATGGCGAAGGAGACTCACATGTGGCCCCACTTCAGGACACAGAGGACCCTGCTGTCCCCAAGTCTGGCAAAGGAAAATACTACGATGCTGGACTTGCAGGAGCAAATGGGAAGTCTATACGGTCCAGAAAGAAGCTGCATAAGGGTACCAGCCGTATGAAGAAGGCTCATACGGCCACCAATTCCAGCCGCATGAAGAAGACTCATGCGGCCACCAATTCCAGCTGCATACAGAAGGCTCATGCGGCCACCAATTCCAGCCGCATGCAGAAGGCTCAAGCGGCCACCAATTCCAGCCGTATGTAGAAGGCTCATGCGGCTAACAATCTCAGTCGCATGCAGAATACTTATGCGGCTAGCAATTCCAGCCACAGGGAAATGGCCTATGCAGCATCCAATCCCAGCCGCCGACTATCTGTCCTATGCGGCTCGGGTTCAGTCTTCGACCACCTTTCATACGGTCCTGGCATCAGATGCTCCAATAAGGATGTGCCAGACTCTGTGCGGCACAGTTTGGACTCTTCCTACTACACGCCCTTGGATGTCAGGACGAAAAAGTCTAGGACAGCACGGGCTCATCGAGCTCAGTCAGCTGTCCCAACCTCTGACCATCAGAGAGTCCCGCTAACTGTTATGCGGGCCTCTGATGGAAAGTTGTACAGAACCGCCCGTGTCCCGCCCCCGGCGGCAAATGGACAAGGTGGTTCCCAAGAGTCTCCTAACAATGATCGAGGCCAAGTGCTTTTACTAGCCCCGAATCAGGGAGCAAACATAATACCAACGCACTCGTGTGCTCGAGATTCCCGGGCCCACAAAACGAGTGTAAAGGTTGATCGAGATGCCCTTGACTTGTGCGATTTGATTATTCACAAGCGCAAGGAAAGAGAAAAAATCTTGGGTTGCAAAGAGTCTTTCAATGGACATCATTGCACTCAAGTCATTGTCAACTGCTGCTGTAACAAGACAGCAGTACAAGAGGACCGGCAGTCCGTCTTCCAACGACTGCAGCAGCCAGGATCGATCCTAGAACAAAGCTCAGGAGATGAGGCACTTCCTTTCGCCTTCTGTAACTCTGCCCGGAAGGTCCCTACCGGTAAGAAAGGGAAGAAAATAAATATGTCTAGTCCGACAATCTCAACCAGCACAGCCAAGAAACTCTCATCTAAGCGGTTGTCCACAACCGTCACAGGAGGAGTTTATCAAGGTACCCATTCAAAGACGAAATCTTAAACACTTGGAGATTCGTCATCGTCATCTCTGGGGGTAGTTGAAGCTGGGGGTATCACTCCTCGGAACATCCACGACAATCCGGTGTTCCAAGAAAAAGAACTAGGGAAAACAATCCCCCCAACAGATACAGCAGATTCTGATGTCCCTGAAGACGTCCACAAGTGCCAAGATGAGGAAACCTCCTATGCAGGGGGTAGCACTTCATTCGAGTCCGAACCTAAGGAGAACATTCCAACATATCCCGACAACTTCTCTATTCGAGGGTATGATTCGGAGAGCACGTCTTCTACAGTTCCTTCCACTGCTCCTCATGTGAGAACAGTGTTCATGACTAAGAATGACCAAGATGACCCCAGTGATCGGCAACGCCTCGACACTCTTGAGGCCATACTTTATACCTTGGTTAAGTCTGTGGATGAGATCAAGACGTCCCTACCGGCCCTCCAAGGAAGGACACCTGGCGAAACAAGCTTGGGTCCCACCGTCAATGAGGACTCAAACACAACCGTACCAACCCCGGGCGATAATCCACCCGGAATGTTATCTCCCACTGCTGTAGAAGAGGCCAGGAAAGCGAGAAGAGAAGTCCAGGAGCTTTGAGCAATATTCCATGCCCGAGAAACCTCCTAGGACCTAAAGATATGACAGCCGTATCCCGCTGCATGGAGAGATGTCCCCTTCCCTCCTCGATACAAACCATTCAACATCAATCCATATGACGAAAAGACATCTGCAAGCCGATACATGACCTACATCGAGGTCACAACAGACCATCTGCCGCATGACGATGCCATCTTCACGAGGTTGTTCATTAGGGCATTAGAGGGGATCGTATTCGAATGGTACCGCAACCTGTCGGATAACTGCATCCATTTCTTTGCCAGCTTCAAACACATGTTCTTGGAGAGGTTCTACGAGGTGGGATAAGATGTAACAATGTCAACCCTCATGGACATTGTTCAAGGAGAGAAGGAGCTGACAATGAATTACATTGAGCAGTTTCGCCAAACCGCGATGAAGTTGCCCTCCGGTAATCCGGACACTTTTTTGATTGAAATTTGCCAGAAGCGACTGCTCCCCACAATCAGCCTCTTGATGGGCGAAAGTCATTTTAAAGACTGGAAGACCTTCATCATCAATGCCACTAGCACAGAAGCCAAATTGAAGAAGGCTCGTCAATTGGGATTATATATCTCGGATGGGGAAGACAAGGGCAAACGCCCCAACAACAACAACAACAACGGCGGTAATTCCTCTAACAACCGAGACACCAAAGGCAAGCAGGCTATGGTGGCCGACACAGCAAAAAAACCTAAACCAAAGCAGGCAAAGAAGCAGTGGCCTCAGGTGACTTACTCCTTCGAAGATAGCCATGGCAAGCCCATCTTTGACATGCTCTTGCAAGGAGATAGAATTCAGCTCCCTCCGCCGAGACGTGAACCTCGACCTACAGAAATGGAGAGCCCAAAGTACTGTCACTACCACCGCTATGTTCACCATGCCACTCAAGACTGCTTCCAATTGAAGCGATATATCCAGAACCTCATCGATTCTAAGGCTCTGGCCATTGATTTTGAGGAGGTAACGGTGGCTGCCAACATGGTGTCAGTCCAATTCGGCATCTTCCCTCCAACGAGGACCCAAGATGGCGTAGTACCCGTCTTCCGGGCAACAATGGAGGTCACTAACCTTTCACTCCCCGAGACCAGACGACTGGGCTGGTGCCCCTCACTACGTCAAGAGGGGAGGTCATGTGGGTCCACCCGGACTTGGTGCCTGAAGTAACTCAGTTGGCACCATCCTATACCGGCAAGAAGAAGGGCAGAAAGACTAAGTCCTGCCACACAATTTCAGCCGATATCGAAGAAACGACAGCTGTCGTTACCCGATCCGGTGCACAAACTCAACCCATGTCGGGTAACTCAGCTGAAGAACGCCAGCCGGCCACTGCTGATGCCCCGGGACCTTCTCAGCCTCCGCCGGCCGATAAGCCTAAGCCAAAGGAGACCCGCTTTGACAAGCCGCTCCGTAAAGATGTACCGTAAGGGCTGGAGAGGCCCTACAATTTTGACATTCATGCACAATTGGCCAACACACCAGCCAAATTGTCATTATATGAGCTCCTGAGACTCTTCAAGGATGTTCGTGTCGTACTGAGTCAAGCACTCCAGAATGCCGACGCGTATTTGGCTCAGGTCAAGCTTACAGGGGAGAGCTCGCCGATGGATCTCTAGAACAACGCTTGTACAGGTGCCATGTCCAACATCGTATTCACTCCGCAAGATATGGTCATCAAGACCAAACTGTACGATCGCCCTCTGTATTACACTGGATACGTTGGCGGCATCAATGTGGATCGGATGCATATTGATTCCGATTCTTTGATAAGCATCATTCCGAAGAGCTTGCATTACCTCCTATGCATCTCTATGCATCGACTGACACCTACCAGCACCACAATCAGCAGTTTCAATTTTGAAAGAAGCTATCCTATTGGGAAGATTGGCCTAAAATGCCAAATTGGCGACCTTCAGTCGGAAGTGACCTGCTATGTCATAGATGTAGATACATCCTACAACATCCTCCTTGGGCGGCCGTGGATATACGATTACATGATCGTGCCCTCCACTTTGCACCAATACTTTAAATATGTCGACAAGCACGACTTCTTAAAGACGGAATTTGCCGACATCGATCCCTTCAAAGGAGTTGAATCCTACTATTCAGATTCCTGCTTGTACGAGAAATCCAAAAGGCACTTGATCAAGGAGGATACTCAAGAGCAGACGAAGGCTATGATGGAATCAGAAGAACCTCTGAAGATCCACCTCCAGCCCCGCAAACCGGAAAGAACTGCACCTCTTATAGCCACTCTGCGTAAGGAAGCAACTAGTCTCCTGGTGCTCACTGCACAAAAGGAGCAGATGGTTATCCTACTGCCAAGGTCTGGTCAAGGGTCGAGATCTACTGTGGAGCCACTGACAATCAGACTGCCAAGGGCCGGCCAACAACAAACAGAAGAGATCAATTCTTCTGTTAAGCCGATGGTCATTCGTCTACCAAGATAAGCCGACAGTCGAGCGCTAAGCTAGGGACTACTAGTGAGCCAACAACTCCACGTCCAGCACCATGCGCTAAGCCAGGAACCGCTAGTGCACCAACGACCCCATGTCCTGCACCACCGGTAGAATCCCTGATGATCAAGCTGTCCCGGTCATCTTGTATCGCCCCAGTCCCAAAATACGTAGGACTAGGAACGTAGACATGCCAGCTGTATCCATACGAGTATACTCCAATATATGGAAGCCTCGTATAAATACATAAGCTGTAAAATACTGTAGAACCATAACTAATCTCATCCACACAGAATAAATGAATAAAAGATCATATAATGAGAATAAATTTGTCTTGATACAATATGTTGGGCGGAGACAAATCCACTACCAACAAAATATAAAAAAGTACATAGAAAATGAAATGAGTGGCGAGCGAAGCGAAGTCAATCCAAATGCAATCATCCTCGAAGAAATAACGATGAGCACGGCTAGAGCTAGAGCACCTGCGAAAGACAATAGCGCACACCTGGAGAGATAACCAGGTCCTCAGAGGGACGTAGCAAGATACAAAAAACACTATGCCATATAAACTGTGATATATAATATAAAGAAAGAAATATATTTGCACTCAGGTGCCTAACCAGTCTACAGTGATAATACAATAAGAACAAACCCTTGACGTATGGGCAGGATCAGGAATATCAGGAATCAGGACTGTAACTCCCATTGGAGATAACCGGCAATCAGGACCGTACCTCCCACTGGAGATAACCGGCTAGCAGGACCGTACCTCCCACTGGAGATAACCGGCAATCAAGACAGTGCATATATGACCCATACATTAAGGAACTGTTCTTCCCACCCAATGCCTATTAGAGTCACACCCATGACTCATATGTACCTCTAGTAACCGCCAAGTCTTCTAGCATGCAAATCTTTTGGCAGTTACCCCTATCCGTCGCACGCTCCATACGTATCGGTGGCCAGCCGACTACGCGGATACGCGTCCTACATGTGACTCACATCACGTGATACAACAAGTGTCAAGGCCGTATGAGATATACCAATACCTCAACATCAATGGGTGGTCACTAGACTAAGTCAATGCAAGAGAAATAAATAAAGCGAGAAAAACGACCGATAGAGTCGCTTGCACCCAAGTGTGACTTGGACGCACAGTTTAAATATCAAGTAACAAAAATGCTAAAAAATAACAACTGAAAATAAGAAGTATAATAAATCACAGAGTAAGGTGGCAAGGTATCTTGCCTGCGGTGCGAGAAAGGCAAATCCAAGAGTAGCAAGTGTCAGCACCAAAACTCACAAATCACAGATGACTCCAGACGCTGAAACAAACATCAAAAATGATCTTGGTGAAGAAGATATACCTAGGAAACGCCTATCCAAAAGTCAAATTCTGGAACAGGGGCAAAATTGTAATTTTGGGTCAAAACGATGTCCGCCGTTGGACTCGCTTTGCACCGAAACGCGTGCCAAAGTCTACGGTCTCTAAAGTCATCAAACTACATGTCTACGGTTTCAGTTTGAGGAGAGGAACTCAACGGTATGTCCAATTTTGGATTCCGAGGAGCCATGTACAAAACCGCCCGTTTGAGTGGGATCGCGGGCCCGCCAAAAAGTGGGTCCCGATTCGACCTTCTCTGAATCGAACCAAACTTGGCATACAGGACCAAAATTTTGATTCGGACCTGTTGGCACAAGTTTCGTCTCGATCCGACGAACGTACACGAAGTTATAGGCAAGTTTGCAAAATGCCGATACGGGGGTATCTCGACGGATACGCGTTGGTTTCGTCACGCACACGCGACGAAACTGAGTTCCGTCAGTTCCCACACGTCCGCAACGTCCATACGCGCCTTTCGATGCGTATAGCGCGCGACCACGTCGCCCGGTTTGTCGGAGCGTACGTCGTATCGGAGAAAATTATGAAATTTTGTATTGTTTTCAAAACAGTTTTTCTCCAACTTTGACATCAAATAACTTTTTACACGTTTATCGAAACAATGATCCAGAAGGTTCTTTGACTTCTCAGTTTATGTTGTCTGTGATCACCTTCAATTAGTTTCTACAAAATTTAAATGAACAACAAGGAAATCGGTCGACAAGTTGTCGTTTCAGTTCAGTTTTTAACGGTTTCAGAATCTGGTTTTTCCCTAACTTTATCTCGATTTTTCGAGCAAGTTAGATGGTCATGATGAAATCCATGTGAAGGATCTCGAAGAGGGTCATGTGGGCTTTCTACACGAATTTAGAAAATCGAAAACGAGATAGAATTAAAAGAGAAATCGCGTGGTGAAGTTGGATACCTCGTTGTTCAAAACTGTTCTTGTTGTTTGTTGATGTCGTCGTCGCGGACTGCTGTCGCATGGCTGCGTTACAGCGTACGACGCTGAGTGCGCTCGCCGAAGAGAGGTGGACGAGGGTGGAGGAAGGAGGAGAGAGGAGATTAGGGTTTGGAATTTGCGGCTGCTGCGAGTTGCCTTTGGTATATAAGAGGGTCGGGTTGCAATACTATTATAAGAAGCAAGGTCGTCCGCCCCCCCTCCTTTTAAAAAAATGAAGCTGCTGTTTGCAGCTAATGGATTAGCTTGGTGGGGCCGACCACCAAGCATACACTCTCTTTTTTTTTTCTTTTTTTCTTTTTACGCATAAAACTCTAATGCATCATTTAGCCTGGCCCGCCCCCTTTGCTGGGGTGTGGGGGCCGGGCCAATTTTTTTTTTTTAACTCTATTTATCAATATAAGTGTATATATATACAATTATAAATATAACAAAAATCCTAAATAAGTGCAACAGGAAAAATACTTGTTAATAAAATAATCTCTTAGCCTATTAAAAATATATTTTAATGCACCTATTTATTCATATATTTGATCTAATACATTATCAAAATCATCTACTAATTAATAATGACCAAAAATAATATTAATAAAAATGGGAATAATAGCAACGACAATTAATAATAATAATTATTATTATAGTTATCACAACAAGAATAATAATAATAATAATAATAGCTCAATGTAAGTTGATAAACATGACTAATTATAACTTATTTATGTAACACTCTCATTTACTAAGCCACGTACAGTTATTTGATATCTATCATAATTTATTTTAAATCTAACTATATACACTTATATAGATACATGTACAGCTTACAAAAAAATATGTATATAACAATTATTCAATATAAAATAATTTATAAATACTAAAATAATCCTCCAAAAATTTTGGGGGATTACATCCTACCCAACTTATAAAAATTTTGTCCTCGAAATTAAAATAAAACTTACTATAACCTAAAAATATAATGGGGCCGAATACGAAGGGAGAGTAAGTACTCCATATCGTAAATCGATTCCAGAAAAGATGGAGGTGGTAGTTATAGAAGGAATCCGCACTGTCAACATATTCTGCCAGATATGGTATTCTTAGTCCTACATGGTTCCTGGGTGTTCAATTCATTTGAAGGAATGGTCAAGATTGCATGGTAAATTCAAAATGAAAGGAATTTGTGGTTCATTCTACGGGAACATGTGCCATACCCGTAGTGTATTTGAAATAGTGTACAAGATGGTGTGTTTGTGTGGGACATATAGATCATGTGTGTAGAGTGGCTTGTCTAGTTCATGAGGGTGAGTTGGTTGGAAGAAAGTTGCTAGTATTGTGCTCCCAATAACAAAGTCACGGTGAGGTATCAAGATGATACGGATAAAATAAACGCCACAAACTAATGATGTATTAGTCCCTTTGGAACCAATCCTTGATTACTTAAATCCTAGGTTTTTAACCTCTATTAGCTAGGCAAGATTTCCAATATGAATCATTCCTACTGGGGGAGGGTAGCCTAGAATAGGTTATAACTCAAATAGTTGGCCAATTTGTCAGTCGAGTTGGTTAGGAAGGTTCTGTAAGTCTTGAGGTACGCCTTCTATGACCTTTGTGTTTAAGTAACACAAGGGGCCGCTATTGAGTGGCACACTAGTGGAATGTGTGTAGGGGACTTCGAGTAGATCACAACCATATATTGGCCGAAAGAATTGAGTCAAGGTTGGATCTCTAATTGGAGTCAGAAGGGTCAATGGTATTATGGTAAGGGTTATAACTAGCCATTTTGACCTGAAAGTCGTATCATAAATATTGAGTACAAGGAAACCTGTTTTGTGGGACATGATATATATACATGAAGGTGAACTCGTCTAGGTCTTGTATATAAAATTTGTTGGAAGGTAACAGTCGGTCTCATGCTCTAAATATAAAATTCACGGTCGGGACACCAAATGATCTAAATGGAAAGTGGGAGTTCATGGGGCATTAGTTTATTTTCCTAACAGAAACCAACTTTCCTTACTAAATTAATAGTTCTAGCAAATTCTAAATTTCGAAGGGCTCCCCAATCTATACTCCACATGACTTAAGATATGGATCCAGGGTAAATGAGGTTAGGGAATTTCAAAGTCTTGATGTAGCATCTTGACTCTTGATTATAAGGGAATACTAGATGACGTAATAGAAATCATAATATAGTAGATATGAATCAAGTTTGTAGTTAGTCCTCCGATTTCGAATAAATGGAAACATTTGTGTATATACAACCTTTATGGCCATAGAAGAATACTTCATGTCTTCGAGCGTTGTTCTTCAAAGTAGGTGACAAAAAATAATATGAGTTTGAGGGAGATGGAATGGAATTACAAATATGGGTTTCAAGGGCGATTGAATAGTTCAAAGAGGAAATTCGTCAAGACCGTTGCGGATGAGACCCTAAAGGACAAGTTTAACTATATCTCAATCCATGTAAAACAATCGAAGGGCGAACCAAAGTGCACTAGGTTGATCAGACCATTATGCACCTGTTCTGACTAGACAATATGTTAGTGGACATGCCCAAATAACATATGTCTTGAAACAAGCTTGATAAAAGAGTACGCTTGCAAAACTAGGCTATAACAGCAGTATTGGTCAAGATGGTGAAGTATGAGTACGCAAGATGGTAATGAAAAGAAATACAAATAACTCAAGTTCCTTGAGAATCTAAGTCTTGTCCGGGGTTTGTGCCTATGTAGTCGTCCTATTATCTTTTTGTCTAAGGCCTTGGTCAATCAAATGGGGTATGGTCCTCTAGGAGTTTTATAGTCTAAGTAATTCAAGTTGTACACTATACCATGGGTTATAAGAACAACGGAAATACTAGGTCATAAGGAAGTCTACCCAACTTATAAGAATTAAACTAATGGTTTTATTTTAACCAAGGAGGCCTACAAGTCATTCTTCTAATATCCCTATTAAGCACGAAGGAAAGATGAGATTTACGATAGAAGGATCAAGCAAGATGCAAACAATGAGTCAAGTGAGAGTTCGAAGATGGAATCGAGATAGGAGGTCAAGTATGTGGATGAGATCCTAGACTTCTAATCCTATTCGCAGGCTTGCTTGGCACGGTAAAGTAACCAAACAATTTATCTTGACCTGCATGGGCCACCACAAAAACATGTAACACCCCAGTCCTAAAATACGTAGGACTAGGAACGTAGACATGCCAGCTGTATCCATACGAAGTATACTCCAATATATGGAAGCCTCGTATAAATACATAAGCTGTAAAATGCAGTAGAACCATAACTAATCTCATCCACACAGAATAAATGAATAAAAGATCATATAATAAGAATAAATTTGTCTTGATACAATATGTTGGGCGGAGACAAATCCACTACCAACAAAATATGAAAAAGTACATAGAAAATAAAATGAGTGGCGAGCGAAGCAAAGTCAATCCAAATGCAATCATCCTCGAAGAAATAACGATGAGCACGGATAGAGCTAGAGCACCTGCAAAAGACAATAGCGCACACCTGGAGAGATAACCAGGTCCTCAGAGGGACGTAGCAAGATACAAGAAATACTATGCCATATAAACTGTGATATATAATATAAAGAAAGAAATATGTATGCACTCAGGTGCCTAACCAGTCTACAATGATAATGCAATAAGAACAAACCCTTGACGCATGGGCAGGATCAGGAATATCAGGAATCAGGACCGTACCTCCCATTGGAGATAACCGGCAATCAGGATCGTACCTCCCACTGGAGATAACCGGCTAGCAGGACCGTACCTCCCACTGGAGATAACCGGCAATCAGGACAGTGCATATATGACCCATACATTAAGGAACTGTTCTTCCCACCCAATGCCTATTAGAGTCATATCCATGACTCATATGTACCTCTAGTAACCGTCAAGTCTTCTAGCATGCAAATCTATTGGCAGTTACCCCTATCCGTCGCACGCTCCATACGTATCGGTGGCCAGCCGACTACGCGGATACGCGTCCTACATGTGACTCACATCACATGATACAACAAGTGTCAAGGCCGTATGAGATATACCAATACCTCAACATCAATGGGTGGTCACTAGACTAAGTCAATGCAAGAGAAATAAATAAAGCGAGAAAAACGACCGATAGAGTCGCTTGCACCCAAGTGTGACTTGGATGCACAGTTTAAATATCAAGTAACAAAAATGCTAAAAAATAACAACTGAAAATAAGAAGTATAATAAATCACAGAGTAAGGTGGCAAGGTATCTTGCCTGCGGTGCGAGAAAGGCAAATCCAAGAGTAGCAAGTGTCAGCACCAAAACTCACAAATCACAGATGACTCCAGACGTTGAAACAAACATAAAAAATGATCTTGGTGAAGAAGATATACCTAGGAAACGCCTATCCAAAAGTCAAATTCTGGAACAGGGGCAAAATCGTAATTTCGGGTCAAAACGATGTCCGCCGTTGGACTCGCTTTGCACCAAAACGCGTGCCAAAGTCTACGGTCTCTAAAGTCATCAAACTAAATGTCTACGGTTTCAGTTTGAGGAGAGGAACTCAACGGTATGTCCATTTTTGGATTCCGAGGAGCCGTGTACAAAACCGCCCGTTTGAGTGGGTCGCGGGCCCGCCAAAAAGTGGGTCCCGATTCGACCTTCTCTGAATCGAACCAAACTTGGCATACATGACCAAAATTTTGATTCGGACCTGTTGGCGCAAGTTTCGTCTCGATCCGACGACCGTACACGAAGTTATAGGCAAGTTTGCAAAATGCCGATACGGGGGTATCTCGACGGATACGCGTTGGTTTCGTCACGCACACGCGACGAAACTGAGTTCCGTCAGTTTCCACATGTCCGCAACGTCCATACGCGCCTTTCAATGCGTATAGCGTGCGACCATGTCGCCCGGTTTGTCGGAGCGTACGTCGTATCGGAGAAAATTCTAAAATTTTGTATTGTTTTCAAAACAGTTTTTCTCCAACTTTGACATCAAATAACTTTTTACACGTTTATCGAAACAATGATCCAGAAGGTTCTTTGCCTTCTCGTTTATGTTGTCTGTGATCACCTTCAATTAGTTTCTACAAAATTTAAATGAACAGCAAGGAAATCGGTCGACAAGTTGTCGTTTCAGTTCTGTTTTTAACGGTTTCAGAATCTGGTTTTTCCCTAACTTTATCTCGATTTTTCGAGCAAGTTAGATGGTTATGATGAAATCCATGTGAAGGATCTCGAAGAGGGTCATGTGGGCTTTCTACACGAATTTAGAAAATCGAAAACGAGATAGAATTGAAAGAGAAATTGCGTGGTGAAGTTGGATACCTCGTTGTTCAAAACTGTTCTTGTTGTTTGTTGATGTCGTCGTCGCGGACTGCTGTCGCGTGGCTGCGTTGCGGCGTACGACGCTGAGTGCGCTCGCCGGAGAGAGGTGGACGAGGGTGGAGGAAGGAGGAGAGAGGAGATTAGGGTTTGGAATTTGCGGCTGCTGCGAGTTGCCTTTGGTATATAAGAGGGTCGGGTTGCAATACTATTATAAGAAGCAAGGTCGTCCGCCCCCCCCTCCTTTTAAAAAAATGAAGCTGCTGTTTGCAGCTAATGGATTAGCTTGGTGGGGCCGACCACCAAGCATACACTCTCTTTCTTTTTTTTCTTTTTTTCTTTTACGCATAAAACTCTAATGCATCATTTAGCCTGGCCCGCCCCCTTTGCTGGGGTGTGGGGGCCGGGCCACTTTTTTTTTTTTTACTCTATTTATCAATATAAGTGTATATATATACAATTATAAATATAACAAAAATCCTAAATAAGTGCAACAGGAAAAATACTTGTTAATAAAATAATCTCTTAGCCTATTAAAAATATATTTTAATGCACCTATTTACTCATATATTTGATCTAATACATTATCAAAATCATTACTAATTAATAATGACCAAAAACAATATTAATAAAAATGGGAATAATAGCAACGACAATTAATAATAATAATTATTATTATAGTTATCACAACAAGAATAATAATAATAATAATAATAATAGCTCAATGTAAGTTGATAAACATGACTAATTATAACTTATTTTGGTAACACTCTCATTTACTAAGCCACGTACAGTTATTTGATATCTATCATAATTTATTTTAAATCTAACTATATACACTTATATAGATACATGTACAGCTTACCAAAAAAATATGTATATAACAATTATTCAATATAAAATAATTTATAAATACTAAAATAATCCTCCAAAAATTTTGGGGGATTACACATCTTTCCTATCTTCATTAATTCAGGGTGTGGCTTCAAGAGGAGCTAAAGCTAGCCAAGTATGTGGCTGCCTACACTAATGTTCCTTCTGCTGATGATGTAATACCACTTGAAAAGATACCTTATTTTATCAATAAAGGGCTATCTTTGAATTACCTCGAGCTTAATAAGCACTGTATAATGTATGCTATGGAACACGGTATAGGCACCAACATACACACACAAGTGACAAATGTATATACCATGAACCAACTTACTCCTGTAGAGGGCGCTTGCTTCATAGTCCCGGAGAGGACCATCCAATCATCTTCGGCCGAAAGAATGGTCAACAGTCCTTCAAGCCAGAAGATGTCGATCTCGGACCCGACACCGGGAGACTGGCCCTTTATCTGTATAGCTCCCGATCCAAGTACCTCATGCAAAATAGGGGTATGACATGGAGACTACACCAGGCTTGAACTACGACATCGGCCGGCGATTACCTTTACAATTGCCAGTTCCGACTGGAAAACTACAGGATTATTACAACAAAACTAGACGTGGTCTAGGCTATATTACACCTGCAACAACTCCTAAAAGCTCGGATGAGGAATGAGAATGGCATTCACATTCAATCGGATCGCCTACTTCTGATTCGGATGTCAACATCGGGGATGTACTCAGGCAAACTTGGTCTGTCAATATCTTTCTTTAATTTGAAAACATGATCAAAAATTTAAAATCTTCAAAACTAGGAGTTTGTTTCATAAAAACTTCTTCTCTTATAAATTATTTTTAAAAAAATATTTTAACATACATTTAAATAGTTTAAAATCTCAAAAATTTGCAAATGCTTAAAGCATGTAAATAGATTCTAGTCTCACAACAAAGGCATATGTCCTCATCGTAGTCAATGTTCCTTTTGGTTATAGCCTTAAGGTACGAGGCAGGCTTTATTACGTGTGACTATTCCATTTGTATTGAGTTTGTTTCAAAATACCCATATGGTACCAATTATAGGATCATCAATTGGTTTAGGAACAAGTTTTCTGTCACGCCCCGATTCTGTCGAATCGATAGTCGTCCCCCGGGCGTGATGCCGTGCGAACCTAATTTGCGATCGCACAAGGCATAGTCATAAGGTAATATGAGATACGAGATCTAAGAGAGTACGCAGACAAATTGAATCACACCATGAGTAAAGGAAACGTTAATCTTTATTGATAATAAAATCTTTTACAGACTCCGATACAAGACTCATTGCCGCACGGGCTACAACATAACTCGATTATAAAGAGTGCTAATGAGATAGCCGTTCCATACATTGCACGCATCCCTCAATATACAACAAAGTACTCCAGTGACCAGGATGGGAGGGACGCTGAGTCATCTTCCTTGGACCGTCGAGAGCCTTCAAAAGTAGAGTCGCAGGAAAAGTCTTCGACGTACGGCCAAAGCTTCAAAATCATGAACGCCGCGAGCTAGTTGGCGCATCATTCCTGGTTTATGGGACCTACAAAGAGCGAGGATTGGTACGAGCACATGTACTGGCAAATGGCTAATTAAATCCAAGCTCTACATTTGATTCAAGAAATTTTATAAGCATATTAGCTAGCATTTTACATGATCTTTCTAACCAACCTGATCAATTGCATGTTAACATGATTCGAGGCAAGCATATGAAATTGTATAACAATAAGCAACTATCATTTTTAACCCGTGTCATGTGTATTTGTTAAGCCGTAAAAAGGGTG
>JANAVB010003160.1:0-34064 GCA_029216955.1 Iris pallida
ATTTCTGCTCCTCCTATTTCAAACCTCATGTTGCTACGAATAGAACGAGGGCTCCGAGAAACGACGACGGATATCAAGAATTTAATGATGGAATACTGAAAGTATTCAATGCGTCCGGAAAGCCTTCGGGGAAAATGAAGAAGAGATATTTGAATGACGAAGAGCTAAGGGCTGCTCAGTTGTATGTATTACTCAATTGCGACGAGGATGAAGTGGAGAAGCTAGAGGGGTAAGTAAGGAATGATGAGTTTACGTCATCTCAATGTAATAGTATAAGCTAATATTATTGTACTAATCGTTAATGCTTCGTTGTTTTCCAGCACATATAATGATGAGTTGAGGCTGGTTAGACCCTACCTAACAGACGAAGCATTAGAACAAGAAATGAGACGTCATTTTCCTTCTTGGTTGAGCGAATATGTAAGCAGTTCGGTAATATTTACTGGCCTCTTCTAATGCAACTGCGCAATAAATAACTTATTATCTCTTCTTTGATATTCAGATCGATCGTCTAATTTCACCCGAGATTGAATTAATTAGAACTCTTGCCAAGGGACCTATTACTTTTGTTAAAACATGGCCAAGTTATTGTGTCAATGGCTTTCGGTTCAAGTCGACAAATGCTCCGATCAGAGACAGCTTCCTGGATCTTGATTCCACGGAGTCCTTATTGACGAGAGGGCCGAGCAGACCTATGTAAGTATTACAATACGTTATCTTAATGTAATACTTCGTGTCCATTTTAATATAACTTAGTAAATATGATGCAAATAAATATTCATGAAGTTAGTAAAAATAAGTACATTAATTAGAAATTAGAAATCATAGAGTACTATCCATACTTTCTAGGCCGAGTATACGGGCGGCTGCTAGTGCACCTGATGCAGGAGAGGCCGGTACTTCCTCGCAGCCCACTCAAGCTCCGTCGGCGGACGAGCTGTGGATGACCGCCGCTGGTGGCCTCCGTAGGGGTACGTACTACGGTACGGGATCCTATGGCGCCCTAGTTGCGACCCAGTCCTCTAGGACATCTCCTGCTAGTGTGCATGGTCCACAGCCGTCCCAGGAGTCTGCCCGAGTCCACCAGATGATGGAGTCTCTCCGTGACGACCTGCTACGACGGATCGAGCAGCAGTCTCAGCATCCTACGGACGATCCTGCGCTGCTAGCACGATTGGATGCGCTCGACCGCGGCATTATAGACCTCAGGGAGACGACTGAGAGGACAGAGCGCGCCGTTGGAGGGTTAGAGCGCACGGTGACGGAGTTGCAGACAGGACAGGTGACCATGGCCGAGACGGTGAGATTGGCGCAGGATTCGATGGTCCAGAGCAGTGGTAGAATGTTATCTATCATGGATTCATACAACCAGCGACTTACAGCGTTGGAGCATGCTGGTACTCTGGGTGCGCCTTCATCGTCGTCGACTCCGCCGCCTCTACCGCCTTCTTCTTCGACACCGACTCCACCGACGTCACAGCCTGGCGCTCCATCTGTATCGATTTCACTTGCGGAGTATGAGGAGTTTTTACGCCTTCGTCGCGGCGGTGCCCCTCCTGTACCAGATCACTAGTAGTCCTAGTTAGGACTTTTGTTTGTGTTTGTATCATCTTATGTTTGTGACTTATGATTGGATGTTTGTATTGGATGTTAGTTGTGTTTGTATCGAATTGACTTGTGACTTGTTTGGATTGGATGTTAATTCCTTCGTCGATAAATGTTAATTGTGTTTGGATTGGATGTTAATTAACTTAGATTAAAGCTATCTGTGATTTGGAATTGTGAGTGGGGGTTTGAATGCGCTGTGATTTGGAATTGTGAGTGGGGATTTGAATGTGTACCTATATGTGTTTTATAGAATTGTGAGTGGTAATAAAGAATCTGTGTTTTATTTTTTTTTATTTTTTTTACAACTTTAGCGACGTTTAGCGACGCTTACTGACGTTTAGCGACGTCGTGTTCCGACGTTTACCGACGACAAGCTGCAAATAATATATTTTTCCGACGTTTTACCGACATTTACCGACGACTAACTGCAAAAAAGTACAGCTCTCCGACGTATTTACCGACGTTTACCGACACTAGCTGCAAAAATGTACAGGACCTTTACGACGTCTAGCGACAAAATTCACGTCGCTATATTACCGACGAAACGACGGTAGACGCCGGTAAATATTCCAGGTCTTTACCGACGTGTAGCGACTACATATACGTCGCTAATATACCGACGGAACGACGATAAACGTCGATAACTCACCGACGTACTGTTACGTCGCTGAATGTCGGTAATTGCGACGTTCAGCGACGTTTTTGTAATCAGCGACTAAGGAAACGGCGACAAAACCTAAACGTCGGTAAATACGTCGGTGATACATATTAGCGACGGATTTTGTTGTTTTTCCGACGTTTTTGGGCGTCGCTAAATCCACTTATTTTGGTAGTGATATATATATATATATATATATATATATATATATATATATATATATATATATATATATATATATATATATATATATATATATATATATATATATATATAGAATGATATATATATAACTATATATATACCAAAACACATAGAAATAATATGATACATTAAGATACTCTCATGGATCATCTCTACAACATTAAAAATCTGAGATTAAAAGAAAAACCACACAAAACCAATATTTAAACATTATTCATGGATCAAAAAGGGGGCTTTTTCCTAATAGGACACAAGCCTACAAGTGGACACTCCTAAAAATGTCTAAAGGACACAAAAATGGTTTCTAATGGTGGAATCACCCTAAGAATCATCATGGAGGGTTCCTACATGATCTACATGAGAAAAGAATAAGTTTTGGGAAAGGAATCACCTTGGTTTGAGAGCAAAAATCAATGGAGCTTTCAAAAGCAAATGGAGCCTTTGGAGAAGAAGAAGAAATGGATTGGAATGAAATGATAAAGTGATTTTTTTCTCTCTCCACCCTATCACCATGTTGTGGCCGGCCATACATGGTATTCCTCCTATTTTGTCCTATATGAATAATTACAAGTTTGCCCTCCAATTAATTAAATGGTCCAAAAATGGGAAATGGTTAAACCGGGGGTAGTTTAGTCAAACCGAAACCACTAATCTCTAACTAATAATTTACTAAAATAATGGTCTAGTCTCTAACCAAAATATCTAACATGTGGGCCATGGTTAGCTAGTGTGTGGGCCCGCTAAGGTCAAAATATCCCGGGTCCCCGAAACAAGTCAAAACAAGTCGAAACGAATTGAAATTCGAACCCGATTCAAATAACCCCAAAATAATACAAATAATAAATAAATAATTTCAAAATAATTTTTAAAGTGGAAAATTACCAAAATACCCCTGTTTGTGAAAACTGGGGGTGACAAATCTATCCACCTTAAAAAAATTTCGTCCTCGAAATTAAAACCAACAATAGTAAAATCTCAAATTCACAAGTCATGGCAAAAAATTTTAAATGATTAAAATCTCAAAAATCAAAGCAAGAACTAAATGACTAAATTTATAAATTTTAAAATACTCACAATATAAGTCTATCCACCTTAAAAGAATCATTCAAAAACTTAAAACGAAGCAACACAAAAAAAAAAAAAAAAATTTATGCAAATTGATAATCGTACGCGTCTGTCCAATCATCATAATACTTAGAATCTCCGTCATGCCAGTGAGCAAGGCTACGATAATCACAGAGTCCTCAACTATGGTACATACCTCTAGAATCATGGTATTTAAAATTTTTGCATTGCCGCATGCTTGGCAGCGAAAACCTTAAATTCCCACACCCGAGAAATATGACCATAATCCGACTATATGTCCTCACTATGCCTGCTAGCATGACCCTAGAGGATTCTAAAATCTTGTAATCGAGGCGACCTAGCCCATACGACTTATCTCAAAAAAAAATCACACCACAATAACAACTTTCATCAAACAGACAAGGAACAGATGGAATCGGAATTCAAACAGTAATAAGGAAGCAAATGCGGAAAGAAGATCGAAAGATCGGAACCTGCACTCTGCTCTGCTACTGCCTGAGTGGGCTCAACTGCCATGGTGAAAGCATGCCCCTGCTGGCCTCCTCTAGCCTGCTGAACTCTGCCCTGGCCTGTCTGGCTAGCTGCACGGACAGCACAGTCCCTCACCCGGTGGTCTGGAGCTCCACAGAATAAACAGACTCCCAGCTTCATCCTACAAACCTCCGGATGTGCCCCATCTTCCTGCAGAAGGTACACTGGACATCCTGCCTTCGGCCCTGTCCCTGGTGCGGCTGGGCACGTGCCGGTGCCTGCTGGATCTGCAATTGAGGCAGATGCTGCTGGAACTGCCTCTGCTGGAAATGTGGGCGCTTCGCTGGCCCCGCACTCGAACTGGCTCCCAAGACATCACTGCCCCTCTTCGGCTTGAGGCCGAAGTCCTCCTCAGCAATCTGAGCCTCCATCAGGATCTGCTCAAATGTCGCGTCTCGTCGCCCAGATGTGCGAGTGCGCACTGCATGAATGAGACCCCTCCTGAACTTCCGGGCCTTGCACCCTTCATCCTGAACCAAACTCGGTGCAAACCTGCTCAGGCGAAAAAAACTCTGCTGCGTACTCGTCCACCGACGAGCTCCCCTGCTCCAGACTAACAAACTGCCCCTCCAGAGATGTCAAGGCTACATCGGGGTAGAACTTCTCCTTAAAGAGCTTCTTGAAGTCCTCCCAAGATATACCTCTAACCGACACACGCGGATCCGTACGGTACCATGTCAGAGCTATGTCGAAGAACTGGCTCGCTGCAGAAGTCACCCATAGAGCCCTCGGAACCTCGGCCAACTCTAAGCTCCGCTGGACGTCCTCCAGCCAGTCGTCCGCGTATAGGATACCCTCGGTACCCTTGAAATCTCGCGGGTTCATCTTCCGGAAGTCGAGATGTGTGCCGGGCCTCCCCTGGCCCTGCTGCTGTGCTGGTGCTCCCTCAGCTGTAGTCGGTGTACCCCTCTCCACTGCTGCCATGGCTAACTGGTGCGAGTTCTCCATGGTCTGTCTCAGCACCTCTGTCTGGCGCTGCTGTGTCTGCAACATCTGCTGCAGGAGGGCCATCATCCCCTGGGTGTCTGCCGGTAGCTGGGGCGGCGGTGGAAGAATGTCCGGGATGACCATAGACGGTCCCGCTGCTGAAGGTGGAAGACCTCCAGGGATCGTCGCTGCTGGTACTGCTGCTGCTGCTCCCGCCGGAAGGGCAGGAACTGATGGGGCTGCTCCCCCAGCTGGAGGTGGAAGACCTCCGGGAACTGTCACCGCTACTCCTGCCTGAAGGGCAGGAACCGATGCTGCTGTACTCTCTACTGTCGGTCCCGTAGCCGAAGGTGGAGGACCTCCCTGATCTGACCTCCCTGGAACTGAGCTCGGGCCCGCTGCCTGAGATCGTGTAACTGTCATCCTGAAGATGAATGAAACCCAAGAGATCAATATGGCACATGATAGGAATATCAAAGACGGACAATTAAATTCAATGTAAGGAATTTGTCATGGTAATCAAAAGATCAGAATCTCCTAACATGTGATTGAGTAACTCCTATCATACCCTAGTCCTATATCCTAATCGCAGGCTCGTAATTAGCACTCTAAGTCGAGCACCATTACGAGTTCGCACTAGTTGCGACACTGACCTGCCTGGGCCACCACAAAAACGTGTCACGACCCGCACCCTGATTAGGGGCACGAGAAGCGGTTACGTCCAGCCTACGCCGCAGAATCGGCGGTAGAACGCTGTATATAGGGTCTGTAAATGCTACGTCTAAACAGATAAATGTACCTGTGCAGTATATACACTCCGAACGGAGGAATAGGGCAATACTGCCTCAATCACATAATCAAAACTAAGGTAGAAAGCATGGAAAAGATATGATAGAAATAAACAGGAAACGAGTCCAGAAAGTATCAACAAGTCACAGCTAACACAAGTCCAAAGTCTCAGAAATATAATATAAGTACTACAACTGAAATATAAACAGCTGGCTCGCAGGCCAGGCAAACCTACTAGCTAAGCTACTCTGGGTGGGCAAAGTCAAGAGGCTCTACTACTAAGCCTCTAACTAAGTCAAGCTCCTCGGTCTCTGCCCCGTAATAAGTAGGGCAGTCATCCTCTAAGTCATCTGTAAAATTTTTCAACGTATCGTGTCAGGAAAATGGGCAAGTACAAAACACCAACAGCAGTTCCATGTAAATTGAGAAATACTATAAGAAACAGTAATAATGAAATACAAGACAAAGAGTAAAGGCGACTTGGGAACCATTCGAAAGCCGAGTTACAACCCTTAAACCAAACAAGGACCGGGGTTGTAACCCTTCTTACGAACAGAACCTAGTCCCATAACCAAGGTACAGTATAAGAGACAGATAGAGCATATGAGAATGAATCGTAGCATGGTGAAAGTACAGTAAGTAAAGCTGAAACTGGAAATGTATATCATGATGTGAGTACTGTAAAGGACGATAATGTATATATATAGGATGACTTGGGAACTATTCGGAAGCCGAGTTACAACCCTTAAACCAAACAAGGACCGGGGTTGTAACCCTTCTTCCGAACAGAACCTAGTCCCCTAAGATAAAAATATAAAAGGTGCCTTGAATTATTAGTGCGTCATGTGATCGGCTTGGGAAGGCTTTCCATCTGACCGGCTATGAACCATGATGAAACGATAAGGCCGGTCACCATGGAAAGCCATGAACCGTGGGGTCAGGCTTTATCCGTCGTGAGGTGAGGGTATAGCTAAGAACCATGAGTACCATAAAACCATGTGGGAAATGATCACACAACCACTAATAACTCCCCATCCCCCGACTAGTATAAAGGATCCGGACATAACACGTCATGACACGGGACTTAAAAGCAGGTGATCAACCCACTCCTAAGTCCATGTCTATACAAGTACAAGAACACTGAAATATCACATACTCATATACCAAGGAAGACAAGGAATAACATCTCATGACTGGATCCGACGTATACTAGTCCGTGAACCGTCGTGTCGGGAATCATGTAAAACACTACAACTGAATCGGATATAGTAGATATCAAGACAATGAAAACTATCAGTGAATGTACTCGCCTGTGGTCCTGAGCTGATAGAGTGAACAGACGCTCAGAGCGATCACAGACCTACGACAAGATACTATAAGTCAAACAGGACTAAATGCTGAAAAAGGAAACTAATACAAGCCATGAATGCAAGTCTAAGTCAAACTAGGTCAATCTAGGTCTAACTGAGTCATATTAGGTCTTACTGGTTCATACTAGGTCATACTAGGTCACTGGAAGTCATTCCAAGTCAAACTAGGTCAATTGGGATCAACGGTTGACTTATAGTTGACTTCGGTCAAAAAGTCAACTCTGGTCAACCCTGATCAACTATGGTCAACTATGGTCAACTCTAGGTCAAACCTAGGTCAAACAAGTCTAATGTTGACCAACTGTTGACTTTCAGTCAACTGGTCAAGTCTCGGTTGGTTTCGGTCAAATCGGGTCGCTTTAAGGCTAAGTTTGACCTTCGGTTGACTTTTGTTGACTTTTGGTCAAAACGGTCAACCGACGTCAAAACTAGTCTTAGAGTACCATATTTGATCATTACCAACCACGGGGATCAAGTTCTAACACTATCTTAGGCTTCTAACATAATATCCCACTTCTAGGCAAAAACTAGCATTTACCCTTTTTCCTATTTCTACGTCATGAATTTACCCTTCTATCTACCACACTCACCCACACTCATACACAACACTCACACACAACACCTCACCCTCACATAGACCTCTCTACAAGTCTCCTAATAGGTTTCCTACTAGTTTGCACATAGGCTAACTATAGACACTCACTAATAGGTTCTCACACATACACACAACTCACAAATACTCCTCACAACTACACACACACACAACTAACTAATATGGACTGTTTTTGGACAGCCCCTAACCCTCTCTCAACATCACACAACATCCACCATCATCTATATATATTCCCACACAATTAAACCACATATATATACCAATATATATATATATAACAACATATATATATATCAACATATATAATACTAGTTGTATACTTAAATGGAATTGAACTCCCAACCAACTCTCAATCAAAACTCCCACTAAAATCTGAACCAAACCTGGGATTAAGTTCTCCCCCCTTCAAACATCACCACAACACCATATATTCCATATAAATATACCCCTTATACAACCATATATATATATATATATATATATATATATATATATATATATATATATATATATATATATATATATATATATATATATATATATATATATATATATATATATGCATAAAACTAATTGTACAACACCATTAACTTGCAAAACTCAACCAAACTCCAACCATATCAATTCTGGCCGAAATTTCACAGCCCCTATATGTCCCACAACCCATCACAACATCACATAAATTAATCACCATTTATATATATATATATATATAATATATATATATATATATATATATATATATATATATATATATATATATATATATATATATATATATATACATAAAAAAAAAAAAAAAAAAAATATATAGAATGATATATATATAACTATATATATACCAAAACACATAGAAATAATATGATACATTAAGATACTCTCATGGATCATCTCTACAACATTAAAAATCTGAGATTAAAAGAAAAACCACACAAAACCAATATTTAAACATTATTCATGGATCAAAAAGGGGGCTTTTTCCTAATAGGACACAAGCCTACAAGTGGACACTCCTAAAAATGTCTAAAGGACACAAAAATGGTTTCTAATGGTGGAATCACCCTAAGAATCATCATGGAGGGTTCCTACATGATCTACATGAGAAAAGAATAAGTTTGGGAAAGGAATCACCTTGGTTTGAGAGCAAAAATCAATGGAGCTTTCAAAAGCAAATGGAGCCTTTGGAGAAGAAGAAGAAATGGATTGGAATGAAATGATAAAGTGATTTTTTTTCTCTCTCCACCCTATCACCATGTTGTGGCCGGCCATACATGGTATTCCTCCTATTTGTCCTATATGAATAATTACAAGTTTGCCCTCCAATTAATTAAATGGTCCAAAAATGGGAAATGGTTAAACCGGGGGTAGTTTAGTCAAACCGAAACTACTAATCTCTAACTAATAATTTACTAAAATAATGGTCTAGTCTCTAACCAAAATATCTAACATGTGGGCCATGGTTAGCTAGTGTGTGGGCCCCGCTAAGGTCAAAATACCCCGGGTCCCCGAAACAAGTCAAAACAAGTCGAAACGAATTGAAATTCGAACCCGATTCAAATAACCCCAAAATAATACAAATAATAAATAAATAATTTCAAAATAATTTTTAAAGTGGAAAATTACTAAAATATCCCTGTTTGTGAAAACTGGGGGTGACATCGCTCAAACTCATTCAAAAGATCACAAATCAAGGAAAGCATAAGCTCATTGAAGAGGATCACTATCAAAGAAATGAAGAAACTTCTCAGAACAAGATCCAGCTTCTCAAGAGTCTGTAATACATAGGAAACCTATGTCAAACACTTTCGTATGGATGACCTATTAAAAATCTAAAAGAGTGATTATGAAAAATGTGGACCATCCGCCGGATTTTTGTGGAAATCCGGTGAACTATCCGTTTTGGAACAGCAAGTATTGTGTGGTCCAATCGGATGATCCGACGGATCATGGCAGATAACCATCAGATGATCCGTTTTGAAACAGCAAGTTTTGCACAGTTCCCACAGACCATCCTTCGGATTTTCATAGAAATCCGTCGGACTATCCGTTTTGGAACATCAAGTATTTTGTGGTCCAAACGGATGATCCGACGGATCACCGTAGATCACCGTCGGATGATCCGGTTTGCTGAGGTGACTATTTGAATTTCGAATCCAACGACCCTCAATAAATGAGTATTTAATGCATCCAACGTCTAGTTTTATAGCCGTTACTGTTGGAGCGGATTATCCCCCGGATGTCTGCAGATAGCCGACGGATCATCCGCTCGGCTATAGTAAATGCTCTTTATTCTTAGATTTGTATAAATAGACTACACCCCTCTTCATAAATACTCATCCACTTGAGCCTTAAATTTTCTAACTACCAAAAGAGCTACATCATTATTCTACAAGCTTTTTAATAGTTATCCAATCAAAAGTGTTAGAGTATTCAAGAGTTGTAATATAGATCTTCAAAGTGTTCAAGAAGATCAAAAGCCTTTCGTTATTTCTAAGTTAAAGTTGACGAGCCTTCGGAGGAAAACTCGTGTAAGAAATTGACGAGCCTTCGGAGGAAAACTCGTGTGTAAGAAGTTGACGAGTTCTTCGGATCCAAACTCGTATGCAGCTATTTACTCAAATAGTGGATTAAAGTCGGAGAGATTTACGGGACTGGAGTGCCCCTTGAAAGGATACCAGGATACATCGAGTGTTTGAAACTAGTATATACCTCTACTTTTTTTTTAATTAGCAAATGTTTACATTCCTATATTTTAAGATATACCCCCACTAGTTAATCAAAACTTTAGCTGGTTTACAAAGGAATGGGGGCATTTCTTAGTTTTTTTTTTTTAAGTGCGGGTATATGCTAGTTTCTATATTTTGAATTGGGACATTTGCTACAATATTCCTATTAGATATTAACAGAAAAATTAATATTAACATTAAAAAAATTGGATATTAATTTTTTTTGATTAAAAATGTCATGTCAACTATCATGTAGATGCCACATAATATTATTTATGTCACGTCAGCTAACACTTAAGAAGAAATATATTGGAGGAACAATTTTAAGGTACAAATAACATTACTGTCACTCCCCGTTCCCGGAATGCGTATTTTTACATATACAACTCATATATATATTTATTTAATATTTATCATGTATTATCCTGTATTTAAATTCCTATAATTTCTTGTTAATTAATTATCTACTCTTTAATTTTCATGTTAATTAATTTCCAGTAATTTTATTCCAGCATTTTATTTCTGCATTTTATTTCCTGTTGTTATTCCCTGCTTTTAGTCTTGCTTTTGGTTCGGCCTAGATTGGGTTTTTTCTCGGGTTCATGGTGGTTCACATGAACCGAACCCCCATAAAACCCCCACCTACCACCCCTTCCATATTTAAAGCCCCCATCCCCTTCTCTCTCCTCATAACTCTCATTCTTCACCATTACTTCTTCTTCTTTCTCTCATCACTCTCCACCTACCAGGAGAAGGCAAGTATATCTTGCTTCTCCTTCACCCATTTTTATGGTTCACTTGTCTTCCCCTTGTGATTCTAAGAGAGTTTACTGCTTAGCATTTTTATTTCTGTGGCTTGTTTTCTTCCAGATCTATGCTGTTGTATTTTCGGTTGTTCATGGGTTTTGATCTCCCAACTTGGCGTGTTTTCAGAAGGAGATAGTTCATGTTGTAGAGCTTCTCCTTCTACACCATTCTGAACCATGGAAACCTTGATTGGAGTTCGGGAGATTTTTAGTCACGCACACGTCCTTACGTGTTTGCGTGAATTTTTAGTCACGCACACGTCCTTACGTGTTTGCGTGAATTTTTAGTCACGCTCACGTTCTTACGTGCGTGCGTGAATTTTAGTCACGCTCATGTCTTTACATGCGTGCGTGACTTTTGAGTTACGCACACGTCTTTGCATGCGTGCGTGAATTTCTTATCACGCTCACTCTGTGCGTGCGTGAATTTTTTATCACGCTCACTCTGTGCGTGCGTGAATTTCTTATCACGCTCACGCTGTGCGTACGTGAATTTCTTGTCCCGCTCACGCTGTGCATGCGTGGATTTCTTATCACGCTGTTTATACGCTCACTCCTTCCTACTAAACTTGGCGTACCTTTTTACGCGTACGATTCTTGCGTGACTTGTTGGCCTTAGCATAGACTTGGCGTGACTTATTGGCCTTAGCATAGACTTGTTGGCGTGACTTCTTGACCTGGGCGTTTTGATTTGTTCTCTAATTTATTTATTTAATGGTAGCATGATAATTTTCCTATTATATCCTTATGCCTTTTTGCATGAACTCGATAATCTTATCATGTTAATATTTTGATACATTGGTTGTGTAGAACGTGCCCTGTATCTTGATTGGTTTATGGATACCCGTAAGACTGGAACTTGACCTTGAGAGTTATAGACTCGACCCATTTAATACTAATTGACTTTCATGCCTTGTCACCATTGATGACGATGGTTATCTTGACTAAATTGATCATGCGTTCCTAGTTGGAACTAAGAGACTGGCTAGTCGTCTTATTGAATTAAATGAATGAGACACGTTCATGTTATAAACTATTGTAATCGACTGGCTGATCCCGAATATTGACATACAGGCACATGCATGCTTCAAACTATTTATTTATTTATTTATTTATTTTACAAAAAAAGCATGTGTACTTTATGGTCAAAGCATGATTATTCCATGGTTGTTTGGATTGTTGTATTATGCTATGTAAGACCTGCAACCTAACCGTACTGGTATCGTTGTAGAGTTGTGCATATCGTACCCCGTACGAAAGTACTCATTTGAATGACCATGATCCACGGCATGGGATTTCACTCAACGTAGAGACTATTAAGTTAAATAAAATAATGATTGTTTGGAGAGAATGGATCCCCGAGTTCTTACATGGTAGCCCTCTTGGGACTAGTAGTGCCCGACAGGCCGGCTGGTTCCCACAGATACTGTAGACCTGCCACACGGGCAGGGAGCGGTATCTGCTTATATTATTATTGTATATTGTATATTGATGACGGACGTCCCGCTGGGACTCGTATAATTCATGATTGGCGCAATTGATTGACTGGATAGACTAGCCTTGCTCGCACATAGTAAGAACTGAGGAATCCCTATTTGCATAATTCTAGGATAATTTGGGACTTACAATAGCAAGCCGTAGGAGTTGATTGGCCGTTCAAGATGATTTGTTTGTGTACTGTACCTACTCTGTTGCCTAACTGAGATGATCAGAATGTCAGGACATGACGGGCCAACTTCTGTCCTTGTTTGGTTGGGAGGTTGGTTCGAAGTGTCGTGATATTATGTGAATCCTAGTGGAAAGCAGAGATCTATTATTATATTCTTCTATTCTCTTACTTACTGGTTTAATCCTTCATATCGTCCTTTCTTGTGGTACTTACTATTAGAGGTCTAACCTATCTGATTTTGCATGGCCAGATTTAGAGCCGGTTCCCGATGACTTAGCTTACTTCCACCTCCAAGATGGTCAATACTAGGGGAATGATCGCAGGAGGACTCGAGTGGGTTCCCTACTCCACCGTTCGTTTTATGATTTACTTTATACTTAGCCGTTTGGCACCGACATGTTAATCGGATTGTCTTGTACTTACTTTTACATAATTGTAACTAAGTCAGACTGCAGCTGATAACAATTGTGTATACCTTGCTTCATTATCTGGCTATGTTTTGTAAAGCCAGATATCAAGAACATTTTGACTGAACGTTTGGGATGCCTTACTGCTTTATCTTACATGTTCTCTATTTTTGCTTCTTGCTTGAATGATTGAGACAATAGATGTGAAGTGACCATAGTGAGATTTTCATGTAGTATGCACCCCCTCGTCTGGTTAGACAGCATTGATCGTATTATACGGTATTCATCCTACCCGTAATACGTAGTTGGCTGAGTCATTCCCCCGCTCTCCAGTATTCTGGTTCTGGGGCGTGACAAGGTTTTAGTGGTGGCCCATGCAGGTCTGATTTCAGACTTGTGGGGTGTTTTGATTTATAGGATGTCTCAATCACACTTGTCCCCCCTTGATCTCATGATTCATTGTTCTCAACCCTTGCTTGACATTCTGGTATCCTTTGACTTCATTGATCCTTCATGTCCGATTGTTTGATTGTTCTCTTGTCCCTTTTCTTAGGGGCACTTCGTCCGCATCGGTCAGAGCTGGACAGCAACAACAAGAGCAACATGGACAACCTGACCAAGTTGGTCAGCAACAAGGGCCAGTCTCACCTCAGAAGACTATTCAAGAAGAAGTGATAGTAGAACCAGCAGCTGAACCGCAGTATCTGGAAGTTCCAACACCAACCACAGTTCCACCTACCCCTGTGGAAGTGGACACCCCAGCCCTTCTGGAGATCATGAGAGAAATGATGGCTACTCAGCAACATCAGATGTTGGCCCAGCAGCGTATGCACACTCAGCTACAAGAGCAGAATGTGTTGCTCAACCAAGGATTGCAGACGGCTTTGGAAAGAGGAGTGAGGACTGATTCAGGAGCATCAGCCAGGTTTTGCAAGTACAACCCCTGCCGTTTCGAGGGCACGGAGGATGCCATCTCAGCAGATGCATGGCTTAAGGATATTGAGGCTATTCTGATAGCAGCTAAGGTACCGGCAGAAGAACGTGTGGATCTAGTGAAGTTGTTACTTCAGGATCTCGCACGTGATTGGTGGGAATCAGAGGAAGTGGGCATCAGACGTCCTGTGGCTTGGGACGATTTTACTGCAAGATTCAAGACCAAGTACTATGGAGTTGTGGCACGGTTTGAGCTACAACACAAGTTTATCAACCTCAGGCAGGCCGGCAAGACTGTAGATGCTTATGCAGCGAAGTTCTGCAGATTGAGTAGATTCGCCCCAGAGATGGTAGCAACAGAGAGCCAGAGGGCTATGAGGTTTCAGCAAGGGTTTCATCTTGAACTCTTGCAATTGATAGAGGGGCACAATTACCAAACTTTTGACGAAGTATTGACGGCAACTCGAAGGCATGAGATCACCATTCAGAGGCTTACGACAAGGACTGGAGGTCAGAAGAGATCCCACAGTCAGATTGAAGGAGGAGGGGGAGCAGCGCCCCGAACAACAGCACCATCCACTGGCATTCGTATCCACGATGTGGCGGTACGAGGACCAGCACCACCCAGGCAGCAGCAACAGCAACAGAGGAAGAACCAGCAACCCCCGGCGGGCTGCACTTATTGTGGGAAGATGGGACACACTAGAGATGTGTGTCAGACATTGAATGGACTGTGTCTGATATGTAGAAATCCAGACCATCGGGTTACCACATGTCCTATGAATTCGAGGTCAGGAGGACCAGGGCAACAGTTTCTTGCTCTGCCAGCACCAGGGACAGGCCAGTATCGAGGACCAGCGGCGGCAGTAAGGCCGTTGGCACAACGTCCGTTAATGCCGTAGGCTCAGATATTTCGGCAGCAGGGGCCGCCGATGCAGCAACACCAGCATAGACCACCCCAGCATCACCAAGGAAGGGGCCAGCAGCAACATCAGGCTAGGCCGCAGCATGGAAACCAGCAAGGAGGTCGAGGGCAAGCATTCACTTTGTCCTTGGAGGAGGCATTGGCATCGGGAGATATTGTGGCAGGTAACATTCTCGTCGCCTCATATCCCGCAGTAGCATTGTTTGATTCGGGAGCATCCCATTCATTTATATCTGCACAATTTGCGACACGACTAGGAATGGAGTTCGAGGCATTGCCAGGGAGGTTGAATATACTCACTGGTAATGGGCTCGTAGGAGTTAGTAGAGTTATTTTAGCATGTAGCGTTGTAGTTTGCGGACATCCTTTACCCGCCCGGTTGATAGAATTTCCTGTTGGAAATTTTGACGTTATTTTAGACATGGACTGGCTGAAAGACAGTCATGCGATAATAGATTATCGTAGAGGGAGTGTATCTTTTGATATTCCAGGCATGAAGAGATTCACCTTAGTCAGATCAGAGTCAACTCAATAAGAGCAGGGAGTAATCACGGCAATGGAAGAAGTTCAGATTCCGAAGGTAGTTGAAGAGTTTCTAGACGTATTTCCTGAAGAACTTCCAGGTCTACCACCGGTTAGGGATATTGAGTTCAGTATAGAATTGGCACCAGGAACTAAACCGATATCAGATCGAGTTTACAGAATGTCGGATTCAGAGCAGGCCAAGGTATATCAGCACATAGAGGAACTGAAGGAGAAGAAGTTCATCCAAGCTAGCGTGTCACCATGGGCAGCACCAGTGGTACTTGTGGGAAAGAAGGACGGGTCATCCAGATTGTGCATTGACTACAGGAAGCTTAACGCGGCAACAGTGAAGAACAAGTACCCACTACCCAGGATCGACGACTTATTTGATCAGTTGAGCAAAGCTAGAGTTTTCTCCAAGATAGATCTTCGTTCAGGGTATCATCAAGTGAGGGTTCGGGAGGAAGATATTCCCAAGACAGCATTCAGATCGAAGTATGGGCATTATGAATTCTTAGTAATGTCGTTTGGTTTGACCAATGCTCCAGCAATATTCATGGATTTGATGAATCGCATCTTTATGCCATACTTAGACCAGTTTGTCGTTGTGTTTCTTGACGACATTCTCGTATACTCTGCTAGTGAAGAGGAGCATGAAGACCACCTCAGGAAAGTGTTACAGGTTCTGAGAGAGAACCAGTTGTATGCCAAGCTCGGCAAGTGTGAGTTTTGGTCGGATCACATTTCATTTTTGGGTCACATCATATCAGGAGCTGGAGTAGCAATAGATCCTAAGAAGATAGAAGCAGTAGAGAGTTGGCAAGTACCCAAGACCGTAGCAGATGTGCGGAGTTTCTTGTGATTGGCAGGATATTACAGAAGGTTTGTGTCAGACTTTGCAAGGCTTTCAGCAGCCATGACCCGCTTGACCCGGAAGGATGTACCATTCGTTTGGTCGGCAGAATGTCAGACAGCATTTGAGACTTTGAAGCAGAAGTTGATATCAGCACCTATTCTTACATTGCCAGTTGAACCCGGAGGTTTTACAGTATATTGTGATGCATCAGGTAAAGGACTTGGATGTGTCCTTATGCAACATGGGAAGGTGATAGCATATGCATCTAGGCAGCTTCGGGACCACGAGAAGAATTACCCAACTCATGATTTGGAGTTGGCGGCAGTAGTGTTTGCTCTGAAGCTATGGAGGCATTACTTGTATGGTGACCGAGTGGACATGTACACAGACCATAAAAGTCTGAAGTACATCTTTACTCAGAAGGAACTAACATGAGGCAGAGAAGATGGCTGGAGTTGATCAAGGATTATGATGTGGAGCTTCAGTATCATCCAGACAAGGCTAATGTAGTAGCAGACACTCTCAGCAGGAGAGACGGCACATTTATGTTGACAATACAGAGGCATATCTTAGAAGACCTTCAGGAGATGGGCATCGAAGTTATACTTCCTAGCGATGTAGGAGTTCTAACAAGTCTGCAAGTTCAATCTGACTTGGTAGGCAGGATCAAGGCAGCTCAGGCACAAGACCCAAGGATTCAGAAGCTTAGGGCAGAATGTGAGTCAGGACTCAGGAAGGAGATGAAATTCATGAAGATGGTACACTTAGGTTTGGATCACGTCTATGTGTGCCTAGTGGAGATATCAGACATGAGGTTATGGCAGAAGCTCACAGTTCTCAGTATTCTATTTACCCTGGAGGGACCAAGATGTACCAAGATAACAAGCAGCATTTCTGGTGGAACGGGATAAAGAGGGAGATAGCTAGATTTGTTTTCCGTTGCTTGGTATGTCAGCAAGTGAAGGCAGAATAGCAGAGGCCAGCTGGGTTATTGCAACCGCTTCCTATTCCGGAATAGAAATGGGAGCATATTATAATGGACTTTGTGACCGATTTACCGAGATCACCAAATGGTAAGGACGCTATTTGGGTAATAGTGGATCAGCTTACGAAGGTAGCACACTTTCTTCCTTTCAGAGTAGGGCAATCTACAGAAAGGTTGGCAGAATTATATATGCAACGGATAGTCAGGCAGCATGGAGTCCCTGTCAGTATTGTGTCGGATCGAGATACCCGCTTTACATCACATTTCTGGAAGAGCTTACATCATAGTCTGGGTACCAAGTTAAGATTTAACACGGCTTACCATCCGCAGACGGATGGGCAATCAGAAAGAACGATTCAGACTTTAGAAGACATGTTGCGAGCTTGTACTCTAGATTTTGGAGGGTCTTGGGAGAGTCACCTGCACTTGGTCGAGTTCTCATACAACAACAGTTATCAAGCCAGTATCCAGATGGCGCCATTTGAAGCACTATATGGCAAGAAGTGCAGGTCACCGCTTGCATGGGATGATATCGGAGAGAGGAAGCTGTTAGGCCCAGAAATGATTGTTCAGACGGTTGAAGTGGTTAAGGGAATTAGAGAGCGACTTCGAGTTGCGCAGGACCGGCATCGTCATTGGGCGGACCAGCATCGTAGGTCGTTAGAGTTCTCTGTTGGGGACCACGTATTCTTGCGGATCTCACCTACTCGTGGGGTCATTAGATTTGGCGTTCGTGGGAAATTGAGTCCGCGGTACGTGGGCCCATTTGCTATCCTTGATCGGGTAGGCGATGTTGCTTATCGTTTATCCCTCCCACCTTCGTTACGAGAGGTGCATGACGTGTTTCATGTATCTCAATTACGTAGGTATGTATCGGACCCAAGTCATATCCTCGATCATTCTGAGCTGGTTGTTGGTACCAACCTGTCTTACGAGGAACAGCCTGTATCCATTTTGGACCGAAGAGAGAAGATACTCAAGAACCGAACAATTAATCTTGTCCGTGTTGCTTGGGGTCATCACTCCTTGGGAGAGTCAACGTGGGAACGTGAGGATGATATCCGATCACGGTATCCACACCTGTTTGACTCACAAGGTATATCTCTTTCTGTATACCTTGATTGTCCTGATTCTTCATGCTTATCACCTTATGGGTAGAGCTACTTGATATCGTAGAATGATGAATTTACATATATAGTACTTGCTTTTGATATGATAAAACGATTGCTTGATCACTAGAATTGCTTGGATTAGTTTAGCTCCGATATTTCTATCCTGCTTGGATTTGAAATTCCGAGGACGGAATTTTTCTAAGGTGGGTAGAGATGTCACTCCCCGTTCCCGGAATGCGTATTTTTACATGTACAACTCATATATATATTTATTTAATATTTATCATGTATTATCCTGTATTTAAATTTCTATAATTTTGTTAATTAATTATCTGCTCTTTAATTTTCATGTTAATTAATTTCCTGCAATTTTATTCCTGCATTTTTTTCTGTATTTATTTCCTGTTGTTATTCCCTGCTTTTAGTCTTGCTTTTGGTTCGGCCTAGATTGGGTTTTTTCTCGGGTTCATGGTGGTTCACATGAACCGAACCCCCATAAAACCCCCCCTACCACCCCTTCCATATTTAAAGCCCCCATCCCCTTCCTCTCCTCATAACTCTCATTCTTCACCATTACATCTTCTTCTTCCTCTCATCACTCTCCACCTATCAGGAGAAGGCAAGTATATCTTGCTTCTCCTTCACCCATTTTATGGTTCACTTGTCTTCCCCTTGTGATTCTAAGAGAGTTTACTGCTTAGTATTTTTGATTTCTGTGGCTTGTTTCTTCCAGATCTATGCTGTTGTATTTTCGGTTGTTCATGGGTTTTGATCTCCCAACTTGGCATATTTTCAGAAGGAGATAGTTCATGTTGTAAAGCTTCTCCTTCTACATCATTCTGAACCATGGGAACCTTGATTGGAGTTCGGGAGATTTTTAGTCACGCACACGTCCTTACGTGTTTGCGTGAATTTTTAGTCATGCACACGTCCTTACGTATTTGCGTGAATTTTTAGTCACGCTCACGTTCTTACGTGCGTGCGTGAATTTTAGTCACGCTCATGTCTTTACATGCGTGCGTGACTTTTGAGTTACGCACACGTCTTTGCATGCGTGCGTGAATTTCTTATCACGCTCACTCTGTGCGTGCGTGAATTTCTTATCACGCTCACGCTGTGCGTGCGTAAATTTCTTGTCCCGCTCACGCTGTGCATGCGTGAATTTCTTATAACGCTGTTTATACTCTCACTCCTTCCTACTGAACTTGGCGTACCTTTTTCGCGTACGATTCTTGCGTGACTTGTTGGCCTTAGCATAGACTTGGCGTGACTTGTTGGCCTTAGCATAGACTTGTTGGCGTGACTTCTTGACCTGGGCGTTTCGATTTGTTCTCTAATTTATTTATTTAATGGTAGCATGATAATTTTCCTATTATATCCTTATGCCTTTTTGTATGAACTCGATAATCTTAGCATGTTAATATTTTGATACATATGGTTGTGTAGAACGTGTCCTGTGTCTTGATTGGTTTATGGATACCCAGTAAGACTGGAACTTGACCTTGAGAGTTATAGACTCGACCCATTTAATACTAATTGACTTTCATGTCTTGTCACCATTGATGACGATGGTTATCTTGACTAAATTGATCATGCGTTCCTAGTTGGAACTAAGAGACTGACTAGTCGTCTTATTGAATTAAATGAATGACACGTTCATGTTATGAACTATTGTAATCGACTGGCTGATCCCGAATATTGACATACAGGCACATGCATGCTTCAAACTATTTATTTATTTATTTATTATTTTACAAAAGAAGCATGTGTACTTTATGGTCAAGGCATGATTATTCCGTGGTTAGTTTGGATTGTTGCATTACGCTATGTAAGACCTGCAACCTAACCGCACTGGTATCGTTGTAGAGTTGTGCATATCGTACCCCGTACGAAAGTACTCATTTGAATGACCATGATCCACGACATGGGATTTCACTCAACGTAGAGACTATTAAGTTAAATAAAATAATGATTGCATGGAGAGAATGGATCTCCGAGTTCTTACATGGCAGCCCTCTTGGGACTAGTAGTGCCCGACAGGCCGACTGGTTCCCACAGATACTGTAGACCTGCCACACGGGCAGGGAGCGGTATCTGCTTATATTATTATTGTATATTGTATATTGTATACTGATGACGGGCGTCCCGCTGGGACTCGTCTAATTCATGATTGGCGCAATTGATTGACTGGATAGACTAGCCTTGCTCGTACATAGTAAGAATGAGGAATCCCTATTTGCATAATTCCAGGATAACTTGGGACTTACAATAGCAAGCCGTAGGAGTTGATTGGCCGTTCAAGATGATTTGTTTGTGTACTGTACCTACTCTGTTGCCTAACTGAGATGATCAAAATGTCAGGACATGACGGGCCAACTTCTGTCCTTGTTTGGTTGGGTGGTTGGTTCGAAGTGTCGTGATGTTATATGAATCCTAGTGGAAAGCAGAGATCTATTATTATATTCTTCTATTCTCTTACTTACTGGTTTAATCCTTCATATCGTCCTTCCTTGTGGTACTTGCTATTAGAGGTCTAACCTCTCTGGTTTTGCATGGCCAGATTTAGAGCCGGTTCCCGAGGACTCAGCTTACTTCCACCTCCAAGATGGTCAATACTAGGGGAATGATCGCAGGAGGACTCGAGTGGGTTCCCTACTCCACCGCTCGTTTTGTGATTTACTTTATACTTAGCCGTTTGGCACCGACATGTTAGTCGGATTGTCTTGTACTTACTTTTACATAATTGTAACTAAGTCAGACTGCAGCTGATAACAATTGTGTATACCTTGCTTCATCATCTGGCTATGTTTTGTAAAGCCAGATATCAAGAACATTTTGACTGAGCGTTTGGGACGCCTTACTGCTTTATCTTACATGTTCTCTATTTTTGCTTCTTGCTTGAATGATTGAGACAATAGATGTGAAGTGACCATAGTGAGACTTTCATGTAGTATGCACCCCCTCGTCTGGTTAGACATCATTGATCGTATTATACGGTATTCATCCTACCCGTAATACGTAGCTGGCTGAGTCATTCCTCCGCTCTCCAGTATTCTGGTTCTGGGGCGTGACAATTACTCTATTAAATATTAGACATAATATCACTCGAAATAGTTGCTACAATATTCCTTTAATTATATGCATGCATGGAGACCTCACAATATTAGGATTGTCGAAACGAACGACAACGGCAAATATAAATATAAATATATATATCGAAAATTTTGACCAGTATAACTTGATATTATAAATGATTTCGGTGCTACGGTTTGATACTGAATAATTATTTTTTTGGAAATAAGTAATATTAATGGCTTAATTTTAGGTAGACCTATTGTAAGTTTGTAGTTGATTGAAATAGAATAGAAGTGTTACTTTTAATAAAAACTAACAAAGAGAAACTTTAAACAATAAAAAATATTAAGAATTTTACATTGAGTTCATAAGTTTTTAATATAGAATTTTACTTGTGCATACCCAACATAGTACATACACACATTTGTGAGGATTTGTTCGCATGAACATGTCTGCACTTTTAGACGATGTCTGTAGAATCGAACTTTCTTGAGATCAGGTCTAGAACATTTCGACTTATCATAGAAAATTACATAAGGCATGGATCTACGTATCCAACACAAGAGTTGAGGTTGCGAGCTACTCTGTTCATTTGTAGCCCTACTAAGAATGATACGATACAAAATTCGAAAGTCATCGTATATAAAGTCGTGTTTGAATTATATTTTAGGGAATGAAAGTTGCTTATACGATCATATTTTGGAATGCTTGGACTCATGTTTTAAAAATATCCATCTAAACTCATAATTGATTATCCAAAAGGTAAGTTATTTGACTTATGAATTATATTTAATACCAAATAGAGTTGAAAAAATTATATAAAAATACAAATAGTAGTTAATGTGCACCAATGAAATTTACCTTGCATTAGCGGTGAGCATTATTCAATTTTGGACCAAAATTCGAATCAAAACGAACCAAATAAAATTCGGTTCCATTTTGTACATATTAAAATTAATATTTCGGCTTCGATTTTGGGTTTTGATTTCGATTTAAAATTAAATCGAATAACACTTGCTTAATTATATAATTATCCACAATTTTATACATAATTATGTTTTAAAATCTAAATTTGGTAATTTAATAACTAATCCAACTTCGAATATAAGTATATATAAATATTGTTTTTAATATAATTGAACTACGATGCTGGTTTTGGTTGTCTCATTAAGCACTAAAAATAGTCTAACAAAGAAATTGAATAAACGAAATCTATCTATTGTTGATTCAGTTTCGGTTATGACTAACTGTCCCCCAACTTCCACCATAAATGGAAGAAACAATAAACTCATGTTGCTCGATCCACTGATCTTCCGCTATCCAGATTGAACTTTTATGCTTCTTTCTACTAACTACAAAAGTCGTTCGGATTCGGTATTTTAGTTCGGATTTTCATTTAGAATATTTAGAAGTTTGATTTGTTAAATTTTTACTATTTTGATTCGGTTGAAACCGAATAAATTGAATCACAAAGTTTGCAATATCCTTTTCGTAGCACCATGTGATGTGCTTCAACATTTCCCAAATGGGTCATTCATCTTTGGATAACGTACAATATATATAGGGCACTTTTATCCCTTTTATATTCCATCATGCATTCTTCAGTTTGAAGTCACAAGGGTTAAGGGGTCACTCACTTGGTTGGTGGTTGGTGGTTGGTGCATGTTAATTAAGAATGGGTCCTTATTGGGTCACTCACTTTGATTATTGGTTGGTGCATGTTAATTAAGAATGGGGTCCTCATTGAGTCATTGGTACAATGATTGTGTACTTTGGAGTCCCATTTTCTCACCGACACCGACACGGACACCGACACCGACACCGACACCGACACAGGATGTTGAAAATATGTGAGAAACCTATTTCCCCAAACTTAGGGTTTAGCGAAAAGACAAAAAATTAAATATTAGACGAAAAATTTTAACCAGTAAAAATTATATATATAGATTTCCTCATTTGTTTGTTTATTTTTTTTTTCTTAAAAGAAATAAATATCAGTCATTAATGGTCGTCTATGTCATAAATTACTCGTATCACTCGTATCAAGATCCTTTTCCGTTATTATTGTATGTGCCGAAATTCGAACCCACATCTACTATTTTCCTCCATTTGTGTTATAGGCTGAATGTATTGAATTTTTTTTTCCTTCCAAAATTAAAGTACTGTTTGGAAAGGAGGAAAATAGGAGGAAGAAAAAAGTTAAGGGAATAGTGAGAGGAAAATTAAAAGTGATGGTGTTCGGAAAGGAGGAGGGAAAATGGAAAAAAAAAAAATTTGAGAGAAAAAAGTAGGTGGGTCCCACTAAAAAATTTTCCTCCCAAAAATGGAAGAAAAATAGAGAGATGAGAGAAATTTGAGTGAATTTATCATTTGAAAATACCAAGGACTAAATAGTAATTGTATCTCTATCCCTAAACAAATAAAAAATTATTTTTAAACTTTTTCTTTCCCTACTTTTGTCCATCCAATAAAGGAAGGAAAAATTAACTTTACTTTCATTTTACCCTCCTCCATTTTTCTTTCTCTCAAATTTTTCTTTCCCTCCCCACAAAAGTTTCCAAACATATTGTAAGGGAATGTCATATGTTACATGTTACTATCTTGCCTACATGTGGTTTTATGTGGAATAGTAACAATAGGTTTATGAGCTCGGACGGGTTGGACCGGAATTGAGCTTAATCCGAATCCAGCCAAATGAATCAGAAGTCAAGTCAGAACCCAAGACCAATCCGAACTCAGTTTCAACATACGAAGTCCATAACCGAGTCCCGAGAAATAGAAAAGTATCCAGGTTCCTCGGATTGGGTCGGATCCATCGGTTTTACCGGGCTCTAATATGATATTTGAAATAATTTTAAAGAAAAATATTAAACACATAATTAAATAACATTTGCGCCTCAATTATTATAAAATATAAACTAAAATGTAATTTAGGATAAGGAGTTGAAGATTTTGGATAAAAAATTTTAGAATATTTTTTTAAAAGGTATGAAATAGTGTGTGTATATACATATATCAGATTTCGGATTCTTTGGATAATCCTACACATTATCCGAGTCCAATCCATTTTTTTTAGTTAGTCTGAATCCGAATATCTTTAACCCCCAATCCAACCATTAACGAGTCAGGTTTAAGCCCGTCCGAGTTGCACCTTTAATGAGCAATACAAAAGACTAAACATAAAAGGTAAAAAAAATGTGCCACCCTTTCCTAAGTTGTAGGATTATGGTGGAGCACACTATTGGTTGTTACGATAGGGAAAAAAAAAAATGCGATGGTCAGTGGTGGGAATGGACTTGCTACCCATAACTTGAATCACAAGCATATGTCGCTTATTTGACAAACCATCGACATTTTCTTGTCCAACTAACAAACTAACTAATTGGCCTTTCATTAGTCTACCTACACCTATCTTCTTCACCTTCATGTCCTTTTATTTTGCTTTTAAAAGCTTAATTTCCAAGCCATCTCAATCAATAAGTTTTCAAGATTATTATTTGGGTTATTTAGTAATAGAATCTCAAATATATATGGATATTTGCATTTGAATCTCGAAAATGATCAACGAAAGAGTTTTTGTCTCGAAATCACTATTCACGTAGGTTAATGAACAGTGATTTCGAAATGTAAATTCTAATATTGGTCATTTTCGAAATCCAAACTCTAATTTTCATATATATGTGAGAGCTTATTACTAAATATCCCTTATTGTTTTCAGAATAACTAATTTGGATGATTAAAATGCCAACTTATGTAAAATAATATGTTCCTGTGGAGCATCAAATTGGAGTTCTTATCTCATTGTTTACCTGTTTGAAATTGTGAAGAATTTTTTATGTATTGATTATAGAAAATTTATTACAATTTTTTCACAAAACATTATAGTAGAAAACCTACCATAATTATCAAATTTTGAAAAAATGTAATGATGAAATTTTTTATCAGTCCACGATCTTCAGTTAACGATCCGTATCCAAATTTATAGGACAATGATGAAATTATTTAATTTAAGTAAGTAATTAACTTTAAATTACAAAAGGTAAATAATTAACTTAAAGCAATAATTACTTAGTTAAATATGTAATATTAATAATAAATTAAAAATTAGTATATAATTATAGTAATTAATTAGCTATCAAAAGTATTTTATTAATATAATTTTTTTACTTACTAATCTTAATTTATTAAATTACTCATTTAATTTTACTAGTATTTATCAATTAAAATAATAAATTATTATTCCATAGTAATAAATAAATAAGAAAGAAATAATTACTTAGTTGAATATAATATCAGTAAGAAATTATTAAATTACCATATAATTAGTTAGTTGTATTATCAGTACTAGTAATTCATATGTGTTGCATGTAAAATAACTATTTTGTCTGATATTGTCAAAATACAGTTTAAATATTTGAATTATATATATATATATATATATATATAATATATATATATGGAAAATTCTACAATACATCTCTCCTTTTGGGATGTATCGATACATCCCAAATCTGAACTATTGGATTTTCATCCAACGGTTCAGATTAAATTCAGATTAAATAATGCAGGAGACATCCTTTAATGTTATTTTTGACTTTTGACCTCTTGTTAACTTGCTATAGCAGGTCATTCTTCAATGCAATTTTTTCAATGAATACCCTAAATTAACTCATATTTACTTTATCTTTCGTCCATGTAATTTAATATTTTGTGCAACTATGTCACGTCCCAGAACCAGAATACTGGAGAGCGGGGGCAGACATAGCCAGCTACGTATATGAAATGGAATCCATCTCACTATACGGTCACGGCTGTCTAGATACATGAGGGTTTATCTACAAGCCAACGGTCTCTTAAGGTCATGAACAAGCCTAATGTCTCAATCCCAAGCAAGTAAGTAAAAGTTACAAGATGTATGATCATTAAATATATAATAGTAAGGCGTCCCAAACATTACATATTCAGTTGATCATGAAGCTAGTCGTTACAAAATGTCAGTACTAGCAAGAGTTTAGTCATACATGATCAACCCTAGGATCTGTTAATCATGTTACAGTCCGTAGGCAGACAGTAAGTAAGTGCAATTGAGCTAAACAGGTGCTCGTCGGTTAAACGCCTCAAAAGAATATTTTTACAATAGAGTGGGAGAGCCAAAAATAATCCACTCGTTGCCAGGGTTCCGTCTAGTGGCCACCATCTGGCTGGAAGGTCGGTAGATCCTCTGGAGCTGCTCCGAAATCTGGCCACACAAAACCAGCTGGGTCAGACCCCAGAAAGAGCAAGTGCCACAAAGGAGGCTTCACTTAAGAACCAAAACCAGCAATCAGCACAAGATATAAATAAAAGTAAGGACTGGAAATAAAGAAAATATACCAGGATGATATACGACGAGATAACCATGGAACTTTTCAGATAACCAGGTTACAACCCGTAAACCAAACAAGGACCGGGATTGTAATCCTTCGTCTGAACAGAACTTGGAATTCTCACCATTTATCGGCAAAATAAATACAAGCATTCTGGTCATTCAATAATATGGAACAGGATCAGGACAAGACTAGACTGGTTAGACTCCGTCCAATCACTTCACGACCAAGCAAGAATTACGGCTTGATACTTTAACTAACTAGGGTTGTCACAAGCCTAATTACTAACAAGATGCAGTGAGATTGTTCTACAGCCACAAGCCCTGCAGACCATCCAGGTTACCCGGGTTAAAAAATTAGAGTTGAATTCAGGTGGGTACATCGTCCAGGAAACGAATGTACCCTTAGGTAGCTTGAAGGGTGCAACACATGACAGTGTGCTGAAATGTGCCCTACTCGACGGCAGGCTACAGATCCCAAGGCGTGCCCAGGTAACGGGATTGCTGTAGCTGGAAATCTCGTCATGACTAATGTATTAATCTAGTTATTAGCCTTAGTCCATTTTAGTAGGTATCCTGACCGTGGTACTCAGGAGTCCCTTTCCTAGACATGATGCAAGACAGACTGGTTTATTTATACAAACACAATCGTCCACGGTGTCCAGATTAATTACAGGTCATGTCATGTCAGGTAGCCGTCGCAACAGCTGTGCGAGATAATCATGTCAGGTTATCATGCCAAGTGTACTTGTCAGGAGTGCGCCACGACGGGCCCTATCTGGTCATGTCAGGTTATCATGTCAGGAGTGCACCATACGGGTCACTATCACGTCATGCTCAATTATCAATTATAAACATATCAAGTAAATTCATGATTATCAAGTTCAGGACAAAAGTCGTAAGGATATAAAATGGACGTTAAATATCTAATAAAATCAATATACAGGGCCATAGAAGATCCAGGGTAGTCAGGCTGCGCTCAAGTCAGGCTACGCTCAGGTCGAGCTACGCTCAGGTCGAGCTACGCTCAGGTCAGCTACACTCAGGTCGAGCTACGCTCAGGTCAAACGCTCAGGTCATACGCTCAGGCCATACTGTCACTACCACATTTCTAGTTTGAGGGTAAATTTATCATTTTTAGGGGTAAATAAAATTTATTAGTATTAATTAGAATTTATGGAAATTTTTAGAATTTATTTTGGATTTATTTGGAATAGTTTGATTTTTGGCCAGTTTTGACCCATATAGACCAACCTAGGAACTAACCATGGTTAGTTGAGCTTGGTTAGGTCCAGTGACCCTAGTCTAACCTAGAGTGACTCAAGTTAGAGGTTAGTGATTCATAGAACTTGAATTAGGAAGGTAGAAATCAATTGATTTGATAAATGGCTTGTGGTTTCACAAGTCATTTTGTGACTTAGCTAGATAGGTCTAACAAAGCTAGCTCAACCCTAACCCAAAGCCAAGTGGTCAGCCATCCCTAGCTGAACCTAGGGATTCCCCCCTATTTATTCCCTCCTAGTTTTTAGGGCTAGCCTCTTTTAGGGTTCTAGCAAATTTCTAAGGAAGGAGAGAGTTCCATCTTTCAAAAATCATAAGAAATCCAATTTAATTCCTTTTTCCTTCAAACCAATTCCATTAGAACCTAAATTTCTTCCTCTTGCTGCTGGTATATTTTATTTGTAGGGAAATAACAATTTGTGGAGCTTGGAGGCTTGAGGAGTTTCTTCCATTTGAGGGCTTTTCTATTCATTGTGCATCAATAGGTATAACCCTCATTACTCCATTAAACTCATGTTAATCTTCATCAATAGGAACCCTAAGTGATCCCCCTAAGGTCAGGAATGGATTCGTGTCCAGTATCGAATGATTCATGTCCATTCTGGACACGTATAAGTGTCCTGGACAGGGTGTTCGATCAAATGCCACAGAGGGCAGGTCGATCATGTTAACCCATTCTCTTTGAATAGGAAATAGGTTTTAGGTCCACCCTTTGGTTTCCTGTCCTTGTGTCCTATTTTCCGTGTCGTCCTGTGTCGATTTCTTGCTGTGGACACGCGCGTGCACACGGCCGCGTGCTGCTACAGAGATCCCCTGCCTATCGGGCCCTGTAGCGGACACGACACAAACCTTCTGGACACAAACTTTGTGGGAGCCACGGGGCACCCACTGACACTCCATGTGTCAAGTTTCATGGGCCCACGTGGCGTTTCGAGAGAGAAATCCTCGACGCACGAGTCACTCTTTGTTCTGTGCTGTGTGTGTTCTTTCGTTCTGATACATGTGTGTGGACACGCCTGTGCGACAGACATGGCGGTGCAGGGTGTCCTATGGATAGCCCTATAGGTAGTGTACCTGTTCTATTGAACACGTGTCTGGGTTGATCCGTTGTGCACACAAGACTCGTGCACACGTGCACGAGGCTTGGTTCCCTGCACTGTGTCCAAATTTGCTGTTTTGGGTTTTATCCCAGTTTGGACACATTGTGTCCACTTGGGTGGACACCAGTAGGTTGTGTGACACGTACACATTGTATACAACCGTTACCAACCTCTGTAATTAGGTTTTAATTATTTTCATTAGTGAATTGCTATTTCCTGAATGTTGTATCAGTCTTTTGGTTCCAGGTTTCACATTTGAGTTTTAATTGGTTATTTAAACTGCATTTATTGATAATTTCATGTTTTTATAAATCAAACATGTTCTCCTATATGTTGCCTAACTATAGATCAAATTTTGGGGTGTTTGGTGTAGTGTGGATTTCGAAATGTTAGAGGGGTAATGTGGGGACTTTTGGTTCAGACTCCTTAGCATTGGGCAAATGATTTCCTTTCCATTACTGTTATGATATTGATATTTGAATACCTGAGGGGTCCAGTTTTGTTTCTTAAAAAGGTTTGAATGATACTTATGTTATAGTTCAAGTTTACATTGTTAATGTTTAAACTGAGTTTTAGTCCAGTGTTGATTTGAAACCTGGGAATTGGGTTTGTGTGTTTTCTGTTTCATATGACACACTTTGATTCGTTTCCAACATCCAAATTAGTTTTCCTATTTGAATACCTGAGACTGTTAGGGGATTAATCTGAACCTGGGTTTGGGTTGGTTATACAAGACCAGAGTTGGTTTAACTGCTGCCTTGTTTTCCTGCTGTTCACACCCTTGCATTGATTTTTCCTGTACAAAATCTTTGATGCACACACTTCTTTTGAACCTGTCACAGCTTTGACACACACCCCTCTTCCTATGTTCACTGCCATAATGTAAATCCTGCACTCTTGATAGCCTGTACACCCTCACCACACACACAAGCCTATTTCCTTTCCTGCACACTAGACACAAGTGCACTGTTTTCCTCCTTACTGATTTGGGTTGTTTTCCTGTGTAGAGTATTTCCAGGATCTTATTTTTCTGCTGAACATTTATACATTGTGGATAAATTTCCTGCACACTCTTGCTCACTGTCATGCTCATACATAGCCTCTCTTTCCTGTTTTAGTATTTCCTGCACCTTACATTGTTGGTTAGCATGTTATCCACACACCAGTTACCTTCATTCCTCCACTAGATTATTTTTCCTGTTGAATAACTCCTGTGCTCTTCACTATTTTGGACTGATAAAGGGTTCCTTTACAGTGAAGGCTAATTGACTACTAGGACTGTTAGCTAGCCCAATCCCTACACACACATGCATTCTCCCATAGGCATTCCCATGTGTATATTAATCTATGTACATATGTATGGTGTAATGTATTTATAGATATGTGTGAATGTGTGTCTATTTGAATACATATAGTGTCTAGCCTATAATGCTTAGTGTTAGTTCAATATTGTGTGTATACATATAGTGTGTATACATAGGTAAAATGAGTTCTGGAATGGTGTGTTGTCTAGAATAGAAGTATTAGACCTAGTTAGCCTAGTTTAGACTAAATTAGACTTGGTGGACCTAGTTTGACTTCTAGGGTTGACCAAAGTTGACCAAGAGTTGACTTTGGCCTAGATTGACTTAGAATCATATAGAATGCATAGTAGGACTCCATTTTGATATTCTGGACTTGTTGTAACTTGTGCTGTTTTGATTAGGAGCCAGACACCACTCCTTGGACAGTACGTTTCATACCGGACACTCAGTTACAGGCGAGTACATTCTCTGATCATTTCATATCCTGCTTAGAATTATTTCCTGCAATAAATTACTTTACTTGTGCTGTCACGATATTATCACGGATTAGTACTATACGGATCTCTTCATGCGATATTATCCCCCTCGGAGCATCAAGTACATTGTGTCATGTGCGTTTCACTTTCATCATGTACTCCTGTGCTTTCACTATACATGTACACTCTTGTGAATCATGTACTCTCATGTTCACAGAGCCTTCATGTATACTATCATGTGCACCCTATATGGGCCCCCATGTGATATCATGTACAATAACATAACTTGTTTAGATCCTTGTGTATTGATTGGGAAAAACGGGGGAGTGCTAGTAGTCATGTGAACAATTCCATAGTAGTGTAGATCATGTACAACTCTTTAGTGTAGATCATGTACAAATCTGTCATGTTCACATATGCTATCCTGTACTCTACATCACTAGCCACTGTTAGTTCTCTACTTATAGTAGATATTTCTATTACAGTTCTTCTTCCTATTTACATACTGTATTCTTCAGCACTTGTATCTTACTTTACTGCATGTTTATATTTTCTAACCTGCTATGAATTGTTGAGATGTACTGTGCTCGCTCCTGTCCTGACTGGACCTGTTGAAATATTACAGAGGACGAGGAGGAGGCTTGCCTGGACACCTATTACGGGGCAGCCCTTGATGACACCTGTGAGCTGGGTTCTCAGGAGGATCCAGCAGTAGCTGAGGACTTTCCCCGACTGCCTAGACTAGATAGTTAGGCTTTTATCTTTGTAGTTGGATTATGTTCTAGTTAGACTCTATTTCTGGAGATCAGTTTTGTATATATTCTTTTATCTGAGACTTGTACTGCTGGGATTATCTTAGACTATTGTTTATCTATTTCATTTTCTTGAGTTCTATTCATATCGTGCTATATCTTCCTTAGTTGTGATTGAGTTTCTATTTCTATGTCACCCCCATTCGGGGAGTATAAACTGCTAGTTATATAATTGTTAGATGTTGTGACCTAGGACAGCGTTCTACCGCCGACACTGCGGCGTAGGCTGGACGTATTCACGTCTTGTGCCCTTACTCTAGGGTGCGGGTCGTGACACGTTTTTAGTGGTGGCCCATGCAGGTCTAGACTAGAAGTGTAGTGGTACTCGAACTAGAGTATCGCTGCAGCCTGCTATAGGATATAGGATATTAATTTTAAGATACTCAATCACTTTAGAAAATTTTCTTTTATTGCCATCTAAATCCTTTTGTCTGCTGATCCTTTGAATTATAATTGTCCGCCTTTGTTATTTCGCTTCTTTCTCAGAAATTGATACTCTTGTTTGTCTATCTTCAGGATGGTAGAGACTCGTTCACAGCGTGCCGTCCATGAGGATGCTATAGAGGGGACTGCTACCTCTCAGCCAGCACGGCGAGGCCAGGGGACTGCAGCTCTTGCCACCTCAGCTCGTGTTGAGACTTCGGCAGCCGCAGCAGGGGATATGCATCCACCGACTGGGAGGCAGGACCCGGTCTATCCAGAGGATCCTTTCCAGCCACCACCGCCTCCAGGACATGTGAACGCAGCTCAGATGTTCGCATATTTTCAGCAGTTCATGGACCGACAGCAGGCTCGGCAGGACCGAGGCATGGAGTTGGCTGTCACGACAGCCGCAGCTCGACCCGTGGTGCAGCAGCAAGGACACCAGGGATCGAGCAGTTTCAGAAGATGAGCCCCAGGGACTTCATGGGGACAGAGGAGATCCTATATGCTGACGAGTGGATCGAGTATATGGAGAAGATCTTCCACTTGGCCAGGATTCCGGCAGACCTTCAGATCGAGGCGGCAGCTAGCCGGATGCGAGATCTTGCTCGTACCTGGTATCAGTTGGACCCCAGGGTGGGGGTACCAGGGCAGACTTGGGAGCAGTTCCGGGGCTTCTTCAAGAAGAAGTTCTTCCCGGATTCAGCAGTCAGAGCCTTGGAGACGCAGTTTGAGAGCTTGGTCCAGGGGAGCCTCTCAGTTGAGGAGTATACGGGAGAGTTTGGCCGTCTCGGCAGGTTTGTTGAGGGTCTGAGCGAGACGACGAAGTCTCAGAGGTTCCGAAAGGGTCTGGTCAAGGAGGTCAAGTCCCTGACCAAGGGGAACAGAGATGCTACATTTGAGGAGATTTTGACGGGAGCCCTGTTAGCTGAGGATGATCTTGAGCTTAGGCTCAAGAGAGGGAGAGACCCAGTTGGGGGCAGTAGCAGCAGCGGAGGCCAAGCCAAGAGGCCTCATTTTCAGCACCAGCAGCCCAGGCAGTTTCACCGTAGCCGATTCAGCAGAGGCCGGCTCAGCAGCAGCATCAGGCATCCAGACAGACACTCAGTTGCCCCTTCTGCAAGAAGCCAGGGCATGGATGGAATGACTGTAGGAAGAGGCTTGGGAGGTACCTTCTTTGCGGAGCGGCAGATCACCAGCTGAGGGATTGTGCTAGGTCTGGGGACGAACAGCCCAGGGAGGAGAGCCAGAGCAGCAGCAGGCCAGCAGCGGGGACCAGCCCTGCGGACTCAGCAGCAGAGGTTCGTCCAGCACCAGCAGCAAGCCAAGGGAGGCCAGCAGGGGCGAGCTTTCGCCATGGCAGCAGAGGATGCGGAGGTCATCGGAGAGCTGATTGCAGGTTCGATTCTTCTCGACTCCAGTCTAGCATTTGTATTATTGATTCCGGTGCATCGCATAGCTTCATTTTAGTATCTTTTGCGATTAGACATGGTATCAT
>JANAVB010003161.1:0-82500 GCA_029216955.1 Iris pallida
CGCTCCCGGACCTAGCGGTAGCGGTCGCGACGTTGGCTTCTCTCAAGGGGGTCGGGCCCACCACCGTCTCTGTGGTCCTTGAGACGTAGGCTACGAATGTCGCTCCATTCATGTCTGACTAGGCGATGATGGTCGCGATGGGGATCGCCAAGAATTATAGGCTGAAGCAGTACCTCTTTGTTTGCTGGGAAGCTGCAGAAGAAAGCCAAGGTAGTTTTATTTTTCTCTCAAGTTTTTTTTTTGCACTGCTGCAGTTCAATTGTATGACAAAATGCTTCAGTTGCCACCACTGGTATACTATTTTCTCTTACTGAGTTAGAATTGAACCCAAACCCAATTGCAAATTTCTTTAAAAATTCATGCCTTCCACACAGAAGCTTGCCAAATCATGCAAATCTCCTAAAATCTATACAGTTACTGTTCTCGTTGACACAAAATCTCACAGATACTCCAACCAAAATCATAAACGCCCATTGGAGCAGGATATTTACTGATGATTTGGAGCAGGAATAGGGATTTATGCGGACGGACCCAGGGCTTTACAATCGTTTTTTCCAGTCGAAGATGCCATCTATCACCTTCCTGGAAGAGACAAGGTGCTCGTTTATTTCAGCTACTTCCCTAACTTCAAATTCTCGGATTTGATGATAGTACTGCAGTGTCTTATGGAAATCCAACATCAACCTTGACCACCATTTCATCTACACCCAACTGTATTCATCTATAGATGCATGGCATCTCTTCTGCATCGATGGACCGCCTAGGTGTTTCTGATAGAAGATCATTCTGGGATTGCATAGGAAACTGCAAGTCTATTCTAAATGCAGTCGAAAAGGTTGGAGGGAACTCATTCAATTTCAATCACCACAAAACACTTTATCCAGTGGTTCGACATATCCGCGGCTACGGACTTAGGGTATTCTGGCCCTCTCAGGTCTGGTACTTTTAATATAGCGGAAAGATTGGATCGCGCATTAACAGGCACTTCATGGAGGGTTGATCTTGCCAAAATCCTATTTTGATGAAGTTAGACTTGGGAATCAAAAGAAGAAGGTATATCCAATACGATTTGAAGCGGCATGAGTTAGTAGCAAAACTAAAAGCAGTGATGCCATATTTGAAGACATGGGGGAAGAATAGATGCGGGAACCCGATAGCGTCTACTTTCTTTAAAATCATACTTCTTCAGTGTCATTCTTCTTCGCTTTTCTTCTAAGAGATTTTGGATAATGTTTGGGTTTGTATTTGTTTTTTTTTTTGTAACTTATGATTGTTCGTTTCTTTTCCTCTGTAGAGAAAAGCTATTTCCTTCCAATTCATCGTGAGGTACCTGCTTTTGTTGAACAGGCTACAGAACAACAAATTCTTGTCACTGGAATCAAGGTACAATAATTTTTGCTCTTCTGTGCTCTGCATTTCTCATCAATGTTTGTATTTAAGAAAGTATCTTTACATATAGGATTTTTGAGGAGGATACCATACGTCAATGTAGTATCAAATAAATTATGTTTCTTTCATCTTCAGGTTGTGGATCTTTTGGCACCTTATCAAAAAGGAGGAAAGATTGGGTTGTTCGGTGGTGTTGGTGTTGGGAAAACTGTACTTATCATGGAATTGATCAACAATGTCGCTAAAGCTCATGGTTAGTACAAACAAAATTGACGGCAACCTATTTTCATGAGTGTTTATTTGTATTTATTACATCAGTAAGGTTTTCTGTCAGGTGGTTTCTCTGTCTTTGCTGGTGTTGGGGAGCGTACTCGCGAGGGTAATGATTTGTACAGGAAAATGATTGAGAGTGGTGTGATTAAGCTTGGAGAAAAGCAGGTACTTGTTCTAGGCTACTTTGGTGTTTCTTTAATCAGTTGTGTTGTATTCTTGCTTCTGAAGTTTGGAATCGGTTTCCATGTTGTAGAGTGAAAGCAAATGTGCTCTTGTGTACGTACAAATGAATGAGCCCCCTGGTGCTCGTTCTCGTGTTGGGTTGACTGGGTTGACAGTTGCCGAGCATTTTCGAGATGCTGAAGGGCAAGATGTGCTTCTCTTTATTGACAACATTTTCTGGTTCACTCAAGTAAGCTTATAATAACCTGTACATGGAATGATTTTCTTGTTATGCATATGCATGTTTTATGGCTCAGTCTATCTTCAACTTTTCAGGCAAACTCTGAAGTGTCTGCTTTGCTTGGTCGTATCCCATCTGCCGTTGGTTACCAACCAACTCTTGCCACTGATCTTGGAGGGTTGCAAGAGCGTATTACAACTACGAAGAAGGGTTCCATTATATCTGTGCAAGCTATTTATGTCCCTGCTGATGCTTTCTTAATTGTGCATTTTCGATTTTGATTTCTAATATATAAATTTTTGGTTAACTTTCTTTAATTTATTGGCTTGGTAAAATCCATGTTGATTGCTAGGCTCACATTTCAGCGTTGATTAATAAAGTGCTAAGCTGCAATTTCCGATTTTTTCCAAAAAGGGCACAACGTGACGCTGAGGTGCATGCAGACGCTGGTGAGGGTTCAGGTGAGAGTAAGGGATCAGAGGGTGAGGCTCTCCCACGACGGCGCCGGCTGCAGCAGCACCAAGTCGCCGCTCAGCTGCGACACTACTTCTCTTTGGGACTCCCGATATCTTCAAGAGATGGCAGAGAGAAGATCCATAGTTAGAATCTACTTAAGTAAATATTTCTAATAATTTGGTTAGCAAAAGAGAGATTTATTCCTATTTTTTTGGTACATTCTGTATTTGGATATTCAATGTAATGAAAATGTTGATATGTACTCTATTTTGAGAAATGTAATAAAGATGGTGATATATAATGTTAAGTTTTTGGAATGTAATATATACTGTACAGTATAGAGCATTATAAATATGCTAATTTGAATAGTATAAAGTGTCATAAATGTGCTGCATTGAGCCTATACATATTATCTATTCATGACGTTTTAAAATTATTCTGAATTGTGCACTATATATTAACTATTCATAATGCTTTTATAGAAACTATTCATGACGATTATTTTATGACGCTTTTAAAAAACATTTATAACACCCGTTTTCATAACGGTTGCTGAGAAGAAAAAAAAGCGTCATGGTTCGTCATTAATGACGCTTTTTAGCCGTCATTAAAAGGATTTTTTGTTGTAGTGGAGTGAGATCGCCGGAGGGAGGGAGATCGTCGGAGAGAGAGAGGGGAAAGAGAGAGAGTATGTTTAGGAGGGAATGAAAAATTCCCCCCTCCCCCGTCGGTTCAATTTAAGTTAGGGTACAGTATTTTAGCGACGGACTGGCGACGGATATATCCGTCGCTAGTTAGTCGCTAAATAATCACTAGATTACCGACGGAACGTCCGTCGCTAGTTAGACGCTAATTTATCGGGCCATTTTTTTAGATTTTGCCGCCAAAATGTGCTACATATTATCGACGGAGATCAATCCGTTGCTAAATTTTTGTCAAATTAGCGACGGAATTGCGACTAATTTTTGACACACAAAAAATAAAAAATTTATCTATTGCTTTCTGACGGTAGTCCGTCACAAGGTAGTCGTTAGTCCGTCGCTATTAGCGACGGATAAGATCCGTCGCTAATAGTCTGCCGCCAAATTGCTGTATTTTATTAGTGTTATAGGGTCTCAAACAAGCATGAAACGTATGCTTGCATATTCGTCCATCGGTCAAATCGGATATGTAATTATTGGAATAATTGTTGGAGACTCAAATGATGGATATGCAAGCATGATAACTTATATGTTGTTCTATATCTCCATGAATCTAGGAACTTTTGCTTGCATTGTATCATTTGGTCTACGTACCGGAACTGATAACATTCAAGATTATGCAGGATTATACACGAAAGATCCTTTTTTGGCTCTCTCTTTAGTCCTTTATATATATATATATATATATATATATATATATATATATATATATATATATATATATATATATATATATATATATAACATAGCCCATTGCAATTGGGCCCAACTTAGTTGTCTGTGCAGCAAAGCAAACCAAGCCCTTTTAATTGAAATACTTTATTAGGTTTTTTAGTTGTAACTTGCTTGTTTTCGACTGCCGGCTGTACTTGAGGGACAAGTCTCTTTTTTATACATTCAAAGAGGACATGCAACTTTTTTTACCCTTCTCATTGTTAGCTCCAAGGACCAAGCACTTTTAATTGAAATACTTTCCTCCTCCACGTTGATGATTGCTCAGGTGAGTTTTTGATTTTTTTTTTAATATTATTTTTTGATAGTCCTTGATAAATTTGTTATACTACACACCTGTCAGACCTTAAAAGTTCCCTCCATGCTTGCTTCTTAAGTCTTAGCTAATAGCTATTAATATTATCATAAAAAATAATAAGCAATAATATTACAAATTAACATAGCAACCACTATTTACTAATTTATATTTTTGTAGGTGAGTTTAATAATTTATTAATATATATTTTTGTAATGTTGATAATTAGGTGTGTTCTAAATATTTTTTTTTGTAATTTATTAATATATTTTTCCTCCACATGTATGTTCTAATTGTATTTTTTATAGGTTTTTTAGAAAGAGTTATTGTATTTTGGATATTAAATTAGAGTTATTGTATTTATTTCTTGAATTTAGGGTTGAAAATACTATTGCATAATTTTCGATGAAAATAATAATATAATATAAATATAAGTTTTGAGGACACTACTTTTATAATTCGCCTACGGTCTCAAAGTCGAAAGTACGACACTGACCGTATTGTTTATTGAAAGTGTCAGTTTATAAAGTCATAACTTTGTAACAATATTTTTTAGCACTCGAATAAATATTTTTGATATCAATGAATATCAATAATTAAAAATGGTAATTTAATCGTTATGCTAGTGATGATATAAGTATCAAATAATATTTGGATGCAAGGAAACAGATTGCTTTTCTATTAAATAAAAGATTTAGCAACTTTATTTCAAGACAGTAGGAAACAGATTGCTAAACAACAACTTTATTAGAAATAAGTAAATGTGATTTATACCAATTGTATATTTCTAGTTAACAGATACAATTCAAATCGTTTGGTTAACAAAAAAAATACCAAAAAATTGTTTAATAGTATAAAGTTAAGAAAAACTCGTTAACAGTATAATGAATGGTTATATAAATGATGTCCACTGGTAAAAGTTATTTTTTTTGAAAAGGGAAGGATTTTATTCATCAAGAGGCAACAGCCTCATATGCTACTAACTGAGCAATACAATCAGGGGTCCCCATCTCATCAAACTTGATGAGATTACTCAAAGAAAATTTAGCTAAGCCATGAGCTACCATGTTACCACTTCTACGAGTGAATACAAACTCCACAGATATCTCTATCTCGCGTACCTCTACGCGAATTCTTTTGATCATTTCTCTAAATTTCCATGGAACGTGATTGTCATCTCCTTTCAAGATCCTCTGAATAATAAAGGAGTTTTCCTCTATAATTATATTCTCAGCTTGAACATGATTAGCCAGGAAAACACCCTAGCGAACTGCTAAAATCTCCGATAGGAGAGCACGGTCAGATCCGAAAGTATGTATTTCCTCCGAGACCTCCGATCTGGCCGCAATACACCTACCTCTCACGTCCCTAGCCACAGCAGCAGCGACAATGGAGGTCGTGGAGACGGCCCCATCGATGTTAATTTTAGCGCATCCGACAGCAGGGGGTGTCCAAGCAGTTCGATGTTGCATTTGTCTAAGCTCTTGTAAATGTGATAGTTGATTATTTGAAGTATCTTCATAATCTCTGTACATGCTATCCGCCTCATGAACGATCTTCTCAATAGTCGTAGAAGTGTTGTTGAAGACACAATTGCAACGAGCCTTCCAGATAGCCCAGAGAATATTAGCTCCTCTCCTTGCCACATCATCGCAATCCCTGTCCTTCAACCATTCTTCCAGGAGTAAATTTATATCTATGGAGTTGTCAATTCGTAGACCAATACTAGATGCGAACCAGACGACTCGAACTAGTTGACAATGGATAAATAAATGGTTAGCGTCTTCCTCCTGCATGAGACAGAACGGGCAGTCATTGTTAATCATGGGCAGCCACTTGTTAAGAACAGTGAATAGAGGAAGTGAGTTCTGAAGGAGTCTCCAGAGGAACATACGAACCCTGGGTGCTACGTTACCCATTTTCCAAATCTTGTGCCAAGTTGTTTTGTTAATACTAGAATTTGATGCACTAGACTCTCTCCGACGAATGTCCTCATAGAGGGATTTGGGCGTGAATCGACCATTCCTAGCTTTTGTCCATATTAACTCATCCGGTCCAGAATCTCCTGTGATCAAAATTTTGGTAATAGCTGCAACCTCCAATGGTGAGAATAAGCTCTGAAGCAAAGGTATGTTCCATGTGTTTGTGGCAGTACACATGAGTTCCCGAACAAGTATAGGTAAAGAACCATTACTCGTCATGGGAGTATCAGTAATTCGAAACCCAGGTATAGATGGTATCCACGGCTCGCCAAATATCTTCGTCCATCCTCCATTGATTTTCCAGCAGGTACCTTCCTTCATATAGCATCGCAATTCCAGAATACTAGCCCATGTCGGAGATGAACGTCTCGTTTTCGTTGCACTCCATATGGAACGTTCTTGTAGGTATAGTCCTCTGAGTAAACGAACCCATAGTAGATCGGGGTAAGCGAGAAATCTCCAGAGTAGTTTCCCAACCAAGGATTTGTTCACCCATTGAATATTTCTGATACCAAGTCCACCCTCTCTAGTAGGAGCGGTAATTTTTTCCCAGCCAAGAAAGTGCATCTTCCTATCTTGAGTATCATGTCCCCACCAAAAACTCCTCTGTTGTTTAGTGAGTTTGGTACATGTGCTATTAGATATCAAATTGGTCGACATGTAGTAAATTAGGATGGAACCGAGAGTAGCTTTAATGAGAGTAGTGCGTCCAGCATGGGAGAGTAATTTGGATTTCCAACCTTGGAGCCGAGCCGTGCATATATCATTGAGAGTGTCGTTTGTGTCAACTCGTTGTTTCGACACCAGGAGCTTATGTCCCAAATATGAATCTCCATCCTTCATAATAGCAAAATGCATCGAAGAAGTTAGCAGCTCTCTGTCATTTGCTGAGACCATTTTGCTAAAATGTATATTGGATTTGTCAAAGTTTACCTTTTGTCCTGACCATTTTGAGTAAATATAGAGAATGTTATGAACTGTTTCCAGAGAGCCGAGTGTAGCATATCCGAAGATCATGATATCATCAGCAAATAGCAAGTGTGTAATGGAGGGCACATACCTGTTTAATCGAACACCTTGAAATAGGTTGTCCCGTTCATATGTCTTGAATAAGCTGGATAGTACTTCTGAACATATGACATATATGAACGGCAATTTCTACTGAACAAATTGACTTTCAAGTATTTCCACTGGTAAAAGTTAAGATGCTTATTTGTTGACAAAGTCAAATTTTGTTCACTCGTTGAAGGTAGCAAGCAAGCAAATATTGTATTAACAGTAAGCAAGCAAATATTGTATTCACAGCAAGCAAGCAAAATTTGTCCACTCGTTGAAGGCAGCAAGCAAGCAAATATTGTATTAAAAGCAAATATATGAAAGTCGAAGGCAGCAAGCAAATATTGTATTAACAGCAGTGAAATAATATTTAGAATATGGAGATTAACTCTTATATTGTTGGAATTTTTTACTATTTTTTTAAAAATTTTAAAAAGTAAAATATAAATTAAAGGTTACCGGCCTCTAGGGAACTCGTGCATGTAGCATTATCCGAAAAGTTAGTCTCGGTCTATATGCATACCGTATCCGAACGCTCCTAGTGGTAAAATTATCGCTCCACCAGAATCTCCTTATCGCACACGACGTAGAGAGAATGACCCTCGACTTAGCTTTGCCCAGAGCAACAATAAAGAACAAAAGATGTTTGGGAAGAGAAAATTTTGAGAGAGTTTTGGGATGATTTTTTGTATAGTGGACGAAGGAAAAGGACATGATATATAGGCATATTTTCAACGTTTGCAAACAGCTAGGAGAAATAAAGCAGATTAATTAGCCAATTAAAACGATTACAAAATGTTTACAGCACAAAAATTATATGGTCCATTGAACTTGGACAGAATTCAGAATCCAAACGTTACAAAAATTTAATGAATAGTAACGGTAAAAATGAATGATGAGGAGCAAAAAGATTTTTAGAGTATCAATTATGCTGGGTATCCTAGCATGCAATCATCCTATGGCCTAAATTCGATCTCATATCCATAGGCAATAACAATGAGATACTAAGCAAGAGAGAATCATATGGAAAGCAGGAAATACTCATATGATAATCAAGAAATCTACAGTACAGGATAATAATGTAGACGGGTATACCTTCCCACAGTTTCTAGCATGGTATGGAACTGGAGCATATCCTCCAAATCAAGTGTGAAAGATCCACAGGGTCGGCCACAGGCAATCTGGGAACAATCCAGGGTTGGTCAAGCCAACCGTAGCAAGTACCAGAAAGGAAGGCTCAAGGACAGACGAAAAAAAGCCAGCAGGATAAAATATGACAGGAATAGCATATATGAACAGTAAAAGAGGGTAAGGATCGTGCGGTACCAACGCACGATAACAATCCACAACTAAAGTATCTAAATAACCAATAATCATCAAAATCTCCCTAACATCCAATAATACCTGCATCGCCAACCGGAACTCGTAGTCTGTCATCGGAACAGTAATCCACCCCTATATCAAAAAAGAATAAGGGAATGAATTATGTGCCAGCGAGCTTAGCAAGCAGCAATCCATACAATTTATATGAATAAACGACCACTCAAATGTCTACGGCTGTCTAGGTGGAGGTTAGGTTACCCCAACAATGCAAAAATATAGGAATTCTCAGATCGTGTCGTCCCAGCAGGGCTAACGGGGCCAAGCATATCAAGACTAGATGAGCACCGGTCCCTCGTAAGACCATCGGGCTCTACATGTCATCACTGGTCCCTCGTAAGGCCACCGTGTCGAGCATGCCATGTATATAATGTATAGTACATAAAGTAGCCGGATATTGCCATCCACTATACGAATGGTAACAATATCCGTGGCAGCCAGCCTGTAGGTCATGACTAATATCTGGGATAAGGCTAGTATTGCACGATCTCGGAAATTCGTTCCCTCCCAATGCTTTTACCAGTTTAAGTTGCCTAGATTATCCATACATTTATCCGAAATCACATGCCGTGGTCACATGATCCTCCTCCTAGATGTCGTACCTCAGTACAGAAATGCCAAGTAAGAATCAACCTCGGTACCTATAGTCGTAGTTGTGATTCATCCTTAGTGTTATGCAACAAGCAAGCAAGCAATCCTGACCACCCTAAGACTATAGGCCAGCTACCAGATACCCGTGCATGTAATCATATAATATAGCTAGAATTTCAAGATAGCATCTCAATGCCATATAATCATGGAAGTAGCACCTCAAGTGCCAGTAGACAATGAACACCGCAGTGCAAAATCAGGGCCAGTACCTCAAACGGTAAGCTGGACTTATAGCACGAATATAAGTAGTCATGTCGAGGACAAGATCAAATCTGTCAGTCACATGAAATCATCTGCCCACATCGTGGCATGGATATCAGATCAAGTACAAGATAAGAATCTCTACTATAATATCCCATCAAGTATACAAGGAAGCCTACAGCTCTAATCATCAAGTCAGTCTATCCACCGGATCAATCTATCAGGAATCTTCCATCCACGATGGAGTGAATATCACGTCAAGAAAGACAACCACCAAATACCAAGATCATCACTATAAACAATGCTAGGCCCTCTGGCTCACAATAATCCTCTGAATCATTGATCACAAGCTATCAGCAAATAAGTCTCACCACTACCAAGATATAGCAAACAAACCAGGTTTTGGGCGCTTGGGAAGTCGAGTAAAAATCATATAAAGATACCCTCGATATTCTCCTCGTTCCGCAAAATATTCGCGTTCATCAAAATCCAAGAATCCACATAGTCATATATGATCAAATTTGAACATCATCAAAAGAAATAGCAACACTATCCAAGAATCCATGTGAGTCTATTAACCAATATCTCGAGATCATAATCTCCATACTACTCAATCCTCAGATATATCCAAAAATCACAAATCCGATACATAGGACAACTATCAGTCCTAACTGGCTAAACTAGGATAACTCACAGAAAGAATGGTCGGGAGGACAAGAGTCTATTATTTATGCCACCGAAAAATGGCAAGGATTGCATGAATCGCTCTGAAGCAGATCCACAACCCTTAAACCAAACAAGGACCAGGGTTGCAGACCGTCTCCCGAGTGGAACCGCGCTCCTTACACTATCCGACGGACAAGACACGTCAAGTAACTAGGCGACTAATCTAGTCACGAGACTACCTAGCAGGTACTGAGATCAGGTATAAAGTGCTACAATAAACGCGCACGAGACTGGTTCAGCAAACCAGAGGAACGGTTCTGCCCAACTCTTCGAACCAAATTTCTGATTGAAAATTCTGGAAAAATTTGGCAGAGTTTCCTTTGTATTCTGGATGGGAGCACCCAGCGAATTGGGACTAATCCACTCGGCGCAACCCGTCGCAGAATCGCAGGCTGAGAACACTAAGTCTCAGCTTCTAGCAGCGCTACCATGCGTACCGAAAACTAAACCATAGCCGAGAACACTAAGTCTCGGCCTCCAGTAGCACTATGATGCGTACTGGGCGCCAAGCCAACACATGCAATAAGAATCACCACACAGGGCGCACCAAGACCCACAGTCATATCCAAGCCACAAGCAAAGTCATAGAAACAATTAGCCAAGCCGTTACCCGACCACAAGTCGGACACGGGGCATAAGGGGACAATCCATACTCGTGAGTCGTGCTCGTGTCCTCGAAGGTGTGGATGACCCAACCGAGTTTTCCGATACGGCCTAACCCGGTATCGAACCAAGCTATCCTAAGTTATCATCATGGCAGTTCTACTACTATGCTAGACTACTCATGGTTATACATTTACAATTACAATTAACTAAAATACAATAAAATCCAGGAGAGAGGGCAAGAGCCATCAATGAGCAAGGGGTACTTGCCTAGAGGGCTTAGCTAGGTAAGCAAGTCTTCGGCGATCGCGATCCAAGGTAGCACGTCCATCGAATTCCTCAGAACACACAAAACAATCATTAGAATAAAATATTAAAATAATAATGGAAATCATGATGGATGCCAGGAGGCTATATCGTCTAGGTCCCGCAAGCAGCACAGGGATTTGCATGGAAACCAAGACGTGTACATATATCGAGACACGCACGAGAGTCGAGATGATACGAAGATCGAGACGAACGAGAAACATAACGTGCACGCAAATCAAGATGCACACATAAATCGATACGGGCACATAAACCGAGATGTAAACGTAAATTGAGACGTGCACGTAGATCGAGGTATCACGAATATCGAGATGGCACACGAATTATCGTGACACACAAATCGAAGCGACATGCAAATCGGTATGGGCACACGAATGGGAGCGGCACAAAAATTGAGATGGCATAAAGGTCGAGATACAGAAAGCGAGAAGATGCACCAATAGAGATGGCACGGTGCCCGAGGCAGCGGAGGGTTCGACGTGTCCCGCTGCCCAAGGCAGCACGTGTATCGAGGTAGCACAAAAATCGAGGCACGCACCTACCGAGGTACGTGCATCACGAAAAGCACAAAGAAAATGAGGGGACGCAAATTGAGGCAGCACAAAGCCCAAACAGTGCGGGACCAAAGGCATCCCGCTGCTCGAGGTGTGTACGGAGCTCGAAGCACGTTCACTGTGGCAGCACAAAAAATGAAGGGTGCACTCACCCCGAGGGCGCACTGCTCGAGACAGTGCGTGGATCGAGACGACACGTGGATCGAAGAAGAGAGAGAGACGGGGGGCTGGTCGCTCGCCAGCGGAGAAGCCACGGCGGTGCAGCATTGGCCGCCGGGAAAACAAGAAGAGGGGGAGGCGGAGAAGCCTTCGTGGCTCGGCCAGGTCGGGGCGGAGGCCATGGCGGCGGAGGAAGGGCTGTTGCGGCAAGGGGAGTTTCTGATGATGGTTATGGCAAAAAACGGTGGTGCGTCTCCGAGAAGAGGGGGACGGAAGAGAGCCGCGGTGGTGGTGGCGACTGGGAGTAGTGGTGGAAATGGCGGAGGAGGCCGGGCTGGAGGCGGTGGTACCGGCCATGGAGAATGTGGTGGATGAAGACGACGACGACGAGGGTGGTGGTCGTGGAAGTGGTGGTCGGGACGAGCGGGAGAGAGGAAGGAAGCTCGAGAGAGGGAGAGAGCAGAGAGAGCTCGAGGGAGAAAGAGTGAGTCGGGGAGAGAGAGAGAGAGGGAGTGAGCTGGGGGGAGGAAGAGTGAAGAGAGTGATCGGGAGAGAGGGGTGAGTGAAGAGAGATTAGTGGGGGGGTGGGCTGGCGGCTTGGGGGTGAGAGAGTTAGGGTTAGGGTTAGGAAAAGGGGGGGTAGATATAGGAAATGGAAAAATAATAATAATGATAATAGTAACAATAGGAAAAAAAAAATCCTAAAATGAAGCTAACAATGCAACCCCAATAAAATGATTCCAACAGTAATATAATAACAACAAAAATAACCAAATGTCAGGCTCAACAGCCAAGACCAATTCAAGATCCAAAAATAAATATGATTTAAATAAATACAAAATTTTAAATTCACTCTAAATACGAAAATAGTCATACACCTCTTTTCAAAATGGGGATTTGACACTACCCACACAAGACTTCAATGGACCAAAGAAGAGCAAAGCAATATATACATAGTTGGGTCTCCCTACCTAGCCGATGTGGGACTAAATGAATTACAAAGTTGAGCTTTTGCCTGCTGTGTGAACACAACATATATATATATATATATATATATATATATATATATATATATATATATATATATATATATATATATATATATATATATATATATATATATATACTGGAAATTGCTGAGAAGCCCAATTTCGGGGTGGGCTTTTATGAAATGCCCACCCGCTGGATTATTTTTATGAAATGCCCAGAATTAAGTTTTTACACGTTAAATATTTCAAGATTCTCTCTAGTTGCTATGTATTTACAAAATTTGCCATTATCATAATTCCAAAAATACTCCTTCGCGTAAATTTGGACATCTATATATAATTATGAATTCGCAAACTCAGATTTGGATTGAGAAATTCGTATTCTTCTTCTTCTTCACGAGAAATTTGAAATCCATTGATATAATCTTTATTAGAGATCGCAGAATCGTTCGTAGTTCACTGTGGTTTTCGTCAGTCGAACGTCGATCATCCTTCATCATCATCGATCATCATCATCATCAACATCATCTTCGTGGTTTCCGGCGATTAGGTCAATTGTGGATAGAAGATCTTCTTCTCCGTCTTTTTATAGATCTTAAAACAAGGTGAGAGTTCAGATCTGTAGAAATTCATCCATCAGCTTCGTATATCTCATAATTTATGCTGAATTTGATTTTGTTATGAAGATTATTAACTTAGAAAATGTTAGTGAGATATTTAATCTTGTTATTTTATGCGAATAGCATTCTCCGTTATATTTTAAAGGAGAATGACAATTACTTCTTATAAAGATCATTAACCGTTTTGTTTTTAGGACGGAGAATGCCATTCTCCGTCTTAATTAGGACGGAGAATGACATTCTCCGTTTTAATTTGAACGGAGAATGACATTATCCGTCTTAGTTAGGACGGAGAATGACATTCTCCGTCTTAATTTGGACGGAGAATGACATTCTCCGTTTTACTTTAGACGGAGAATGATCATTATAAGTTAGTTCCAACTGATGATATTTATTCTCCGTTATTTTTAGACGGAGAATAATCATTATTAGATGAGAATTTTATTGTTCTATTTGTGGCCTCTTATGTTTTTATGTTATCAGGGGGGAAGATATGGAATCAAGTTGTTTAGTTAACATTTGTTTCAAGGGAGACATAGTTTCCTGCCGTGTCACACATGAAAGTACCGTGGATTTTTTAAAGAATAAAGTGTGCGATCGATGGACTTCTTTGGATCCACTTTCCTTCCGTTTCAGGTTTTTGCACTCTGATGGGACTGAACTGTATGTTGAAAGTGATTTTTGGCTTCGCTCATTGGTTGGTGGTTTTAACGGTACTCATGATGTGAGTTTTGATCTATTTGTGGAGCAAATATACTCTCAATGTTCTTCATCAACATCTTTTCCTTGTCAAAGCTTTCACATGGGACCTTCGTCTTCCTCCTCTAGTTCTTTGAGTAGATCTTCTCCTACTGTAAAGGACAAACGAGTAGTACAATTTTATGAGGGCTCAACTGAGACAGTGAAGAAGAGGAAATCGGATATGTGGCCTGGATCAATTACTGGTGTTGGTCAGATTTTTCTAAATGGTGTTGAAGAAGTTAGGAATGCTGTTAGAAAGGTATGTTTTGAATCTCGTCATCCATTTCACATTTTGAAATCTGAGCCGGGGAGGTATACTGTTTGCTGCAAGAATTACAAGACACATGCTTGTTTGTGGAGCTTCCATGCTATATCTATTTCGAAAGATAATCAAATTTTTGAGGTGAAGAGGTATGTGGGAGAACATAATTGTGGAGCTGGCTATATGGATAAAGGTAATCAGGTTGTTCCAGCAAAGTTTGTGAAAAGTTTGGTTAGTGACATTGTTCGGATGCATCCTAAAAAGTCAGCAAAATCTGTTGTCGATGATTTCAAGGTCGACTACGGCTTATCTGTTACCTACGGGCAGGCATACCATGGCATTAGGCTGGTGCACCAGGAAATGTACGGAGATGATGTTAGATCTTACAGTGACTTGTGTTGGTATGTCAACAAGGTAAAGGAAACCAATAATGGTTCCGTTATCGACTTTCAGAAAGATGATTCATCAATGAGGTTTGAGCGGCTTTTTCTTTCATATGGGGCTTGCGTAGAAGGCTTTCAATATTGTCGTCCAATGCTATATTTGGATGCTACTTTCCTTACAGGTAGGTTTAGAGGATGTTTGATGTCTGCTACAGCGAAGAATGGTAACCAACAGTTCTACCCTATTGCATACGGTATAGTCTCAGGCGAAGATGGCGATAATTGGGAATGGTTCCTTAGAAATCTAAAGAATGTTGTTGGATGTAGTAGGCGTATTGTTTTTCTTTCGGATCAAGGCACTGGTCTAGTTTCTGAAGTCCCTAAAGTGTTTCCTAATGATTACCATAGCTATTGCTATTATCACATGAAGAATAACATACCGATGAAAGAGAAAGGAAATGAAAGATTGTATCCGCATGTACTTGAAGCTTGGAGGCAAGCAGTATATGCTCTAACTCCAGGTGTGTTAATGAGACAGATATATGCACATTTTTAATGCATTTACCATTAATTTAACAAGGAGAATGACCATTCTCCGTGTCAGTAAGACGGAGAATAGTCATTCTCCGTTTCAATCACACGGAGAATGATCATTCTCCGTCCAACATAGAACGGAGAATAGCATTCTCCGTTAGCTTTTGAACGGAGAATGGTATTCTCCGTCTTGCATAGAACGGAGAATATCATTCTCCGTTAGCTTTTGAACGGAGAATGACTATTATCCTTATGAGAATGCACTTATTTTTTCATAATTTTGTGAATTGACCTAATTCTTTATTACTTATTTGTTTTTCTGTATAAAGGTGGGTATAGACAAGCAATCAAGAAGATTTATGATCTGAATTGTGGTCATGTTGTGAATTGGATGAATAAACAAAAACCTGAACACTGGTCAAACGCATTCTTCCCGGGATGTAGATACGGTGAGGTTGCTTCTAGTTGTGCAGAGTCATTCAATGCATGGATAAAGGCTGAGAAGAAATTGCCTATTTCAGCAATTGTAAATGTCATCCGTGTGAAGATGATGAAGATGATTTCGGATCGCCACAAGGATGCAATTGGTTTGAATAGCAAATTGACTCCATACGCTGAGGATATGCTGAAGCAGCTTACAGATGATGGCATGTGTTATAGGGTATATCGGTCCGGTGATTTCGAATTTGAGGTGATCGCAGATACTTCCTCCCACATGGTGAATCTTCTTGATTGTCATTGTAGTTGTCGTAGATGGAAGGTATATGGATTCCCATGCAGCCATGCAATACAATGCATCAGAGTTGGTTCAGATAAATCTGTTTACGACTTTGTGGAGCAGTATTGGACATCAGATTATTACCGGAAGTTATATTCATGTGCTATTCGTCCTGTTCCAGATTGCGAAAAACAGTTTGAAAATAATCCCACTGATGTTGTTCTACCCCCTGTTCCGAAACGTGGTCCTGGACGACCAAAAGTGGACCGTTACAAGAGCAAATATGAGAACAAGGGAAAAGAGAAGAGAAAGATAAGGTGCCAGAATTGTTTTGAATTATGCAATCACAATCGCAGCACTTGTCCTCTGCCTCCACGTGCTGCTACGGTGGTCGAGGGGGCAGCGCCCCCTCGTTAATACATACAAATATATTCCTTCTTTTATATAACTGGAAATTGTTTTTTGAATACATATCTTACATTTTTTGATATCAATGGTAATAGTTTGAATTCTGCATATCAGCATAAGAACTTATTCTCCTTTATACTATCTGACTTTATAATGTATTGAATGACCATTCTCCGTGTGTTTTAACACGGAGAATAATCATTCTCCGTTTTAGATACACGGAGAATGGCCATTTATAAGTCAAAAATAGGAGAATAATCATTCTCCGCGTGTTTTAAAACGGAGAATGCCATTCTCCGCGTCAGTAAGACGGAGAATGCTCATTCTCTAGGTCAAAATACAAGCAGAATGGCATTCTCCGTCTCTTTTGACCCGGAGAATGACATTCTCCGTCTCATACGAAACGGAGAATTGCATTCTCCGCGTCCCTAAGACGGACAATGTTCCTTTCTAGGTCAAAAATACAAAGAATAACCATTATCCGCGTGTTTTAAAACGGAGAATGCCATTCTCCGCGTCAGTAAGACGGAGAATGCTCATTCTCTAGTTCAAAATACAAAGAGAATGGCATTCTCCGTCTTTTTTGACCCGGAGAATGACATTCTCCGTCTCATACGAAACGGAGAATTGCATTCTCCGCGTCCCTAAGACGGACAATGTTCCTTTCTAGGTCAAAAATACAAAGAATAATCATTCTCCGCGTGTTTTAAAACGGAGAATGCCATTCTCCGCGTCAGTAAGACGGAGAATGCTCATTCTCTAGGTCAAAATACAAGCAGAATGGCATTCTCCGTCTCTTTTGACCCGGAGAATGCCATTCTCCGTCTATTTGGACACGGAGAATGCATTCTCCGCGTCCCTAAGACGGACAATGTTCCTTTCTAGGTCAAAAATACAAAGAATAACCATTCTCCGCGTGTTTTAAAACGGAGAATGCCATTCTCCGCGTCAGTAAGACGGAGAATGCCATTCTCCGTTTTATATACACGGAGAATGGTTATTTATAAGTCAAAATACAAAGATAATGTAATTCTCCGTGTATTTTAAGACGGAGAATGGAATTATCCGTCTATTTTGACACGGAGAATGACATTCCGCTTCAGTTACATTCACAGGACTACATCTCATGAGCAAAACAAAAGGTTCTTCATATCTTCATCAGGGCAAGAAGTAGAGGATTACATTTGATGTCCAAAAGGAGTGAAACATAAACCTGAAGACAGATAGAAATACCAATACAAAATACGGAAATTTATGAAAACCCGCGGACCCTATCTGTGTCGAGGGATATACCATTCCCTCAACCATTTCGCATATGTAGGATGTAATTGATCAAGGTCGTCGGCCGGGGCTGGATGGTCAGAACTTCCAGTGCTACTACCCTCAGACTTGGGCTCCTCTTTCACAGCAGCTTCAATCTTGGGAGTAATTCCTTCCCCGATCATCGACAATTCTTCTTTTACTTCAATTTTTTGTATCACCTCCTCCTTAACGAACGGTGACCCTTGTTTGATGAGAGAAGGCAGCATCTCCTCCTTCACCACTGCCGAGGACACTGCCGCAGGAGGAGAGTCACTCGGCGCAGCCCCCTTGCCCTTCGCGGATCTCTTGGCGACCTTTGGAGACATGGTTATTAAAGAAAAAAGACGAAGAGTTTTCTGAAAAACTGAAAGAGAAGGGAATAATGAAATTTCTCTCTCCTCCAGGGCCTATTTATAGGCACGGGCCACTTCCTATGCGATCACTTGTTGTATGTGTCCATTCGCCCATTGCGTTGTATCCGCATAAGTAAGACGGAGAATGCTCATTCTCTAGGTCAAAATACAAGGAGAATGGCATTCTCCTTCTCTTTTGACCCGGAGAATGACATTCTCCGTCTCATACGAAACGGAGAATGGCATTCTCCGCGTCCCTAAGACGGAGAATGTTCCTTACTAGGTCAAAAATACAAGGAGAATAATCATTCTCCGCGTGTTTTAAAACGGAGAATGCCATTATCCGCGTCAGTCAGACGGAGAATGCTCATTCTCTAGGTCAAAATACAAGCAGAATGGCATTCTCCGTCTCTTTTGACCCGGAGAATGACATTCTCCGTCTCATACGAAACGGAGAATGGCATTCTCCGCGTCCCTAAGACGGAGAATGTTCCTTACTAGGTCAAAAATACAAGGAGAATAATCATTCTCCGCGTGTTTTAAAACGGAGAATGCCATTCTCCGCGTCAGTCAGACGGAGAATGCTCATTCTCTAGGTCAAAATACAAGCAGAATGGCATTCTCCGTCTCTTTTGACCCGGAGAATGACATTCTCCGTCTCATACGAAACGGAGAATGGCATTCTCCGCGTCCCTAAGACGGAGAATGTTCCATTACTAGGTCAAAATACAAGGAGAATAATCATTCTCCGCGTGTTTTAAAACGGAGAATGCCATTCTCCGCGTCAGTCAGACGGAGAATGCTCATTCTCTAGGTCAAAATACAAGCAGAATGGCATTCTCCTTCTCTTTTGACCCGGAGAATGCCATTCTCCGTCTCATACGAAACGGAGAATGGCCATTCTAAGTTCCAAATGCACACATTATAGGTTTGTATTAACACAGATAATGACATTATAGGTTTGAATCAAACAACAGAACTTTAACAAAACAGATTTACATATATAGAACAATGTAAATTAGTCGTAAAATTGAATTTCAATACAAAGGAAAACAAATACATTACAAAAGAAACCTGACAAACAGAATATATACATTGAATTTGTTAGCCAATTTACATTGTCATTTTACAAAAGGAATTGCACATTTACTCATAAGCAAAGCCTTAGCCAAATCTAGCCTTCTCTTTACAATAGTATTGTGAACTTGTTTGTTTGTTTTCTTCCGTAAATCAAATGGATATCTCGACAACTTTTCAATATAATATGAAACATACAGAAGGCAGCTGGGTGTTTGTTGCTGTGGACATTCTTTGCAAACCTTGAGCTCTGTTGTTTCATATTCCGAGATTGCTGGGCTTTTATTACTCATCAATGCAATCTTCTTTATTATAATTGGCTCAATTTTATTCTTCATGTATACTGCATCCTCGATTCCCTTAGCGCCCGTGTTTTTCCGCAATGAGTTGTAGTGCGTCCAAACATAGGAGCTGAAGTTGAATGCCAGCAGCGTATAGTGTTTATTCTCCTCGCGGAAGAGTGGCACGAATAGCCATTCAATGTCATCTTCCAGCTCCATTATAAAATCTTCTATATCAACTTTGAAATTGTACACTGCTCCTTCTGTTGGATTTTCTTTATCGATAATCTTGGCAGTACCCTGTTTTCCAGAAGAAAAAAAAATAAAATAATAACATGAGTTAGTTTTTTACAACACTATTAGTAGCTGTACACATTAATATTTATTTTTCAGTTTCGATTCTTACCAATGAATGGGGCATCATGATTGCAAACCATTTACATTGTGCACCCTGCGAGCTTGACTGAATGTTCTGCCTTAATTCGGCTTGAACGTCGTTCATAAGCTTTATTAGGTAGTTCATAACACCGGCTTCTATATCCGCCTCATTTATAATGTCTTGAAAATCTTTAGCACTTAACAACATGCTGACATCATTATTTCTTCTTCTTATTTTACACTCTTCTGGAGCACTTGGAAAGTACATATATACATAATCACTGCACATAAATTTAGTTTCGATTATGATAATAATATAGGCTAATGATAAAATTGCATAAAAAATAACTCCAATAGAGAATGATCATTGCACTTGGAAAGTACATATATACATAAGTATTCTAAACAGAAATTGGTTCAAGTTTAGAATACTTACGTTGGAGACATCCTTCTTGTGTATACGATGCTCCTGTATACTTGCTTCAGCTCATCGTCTGCAACGTTCCAAAGTCTGAGCTTCGGACATTGCATCAGCATTTTCCCATCTCTAACAAGCTTTGCTGTTTGAGGAGATTCTTCCTCAAGTTCTTCAGGAGCTGACATCTCCTTTTTATTGTCGACCTTCTTGGGGCTGGAAGGAGCTTTTTTTTTCCCAGCAGGAGCTACATTCTTACTGGGACTAGTAGCAGCTTTTCTTTTCCGACCAGGACCTGCCTTCTTACTTGTTGTAGCATCGGATGTTTTCTTCTTTTGCAATGTAGCAAAATCATCCTCATCTGCAGCAGGTACATTTGATCTTGTGTAATGCTTCTGGGGAACTGCTTGAGTATCCCCTCTTTCCAATGCTCTAGCCATTGCTTCAAGGTTAACGATTGTATCGTTCTTATTCTTGACTTCGTCATTCAACGAGGCAACTTCCTCTAGAAGTCTATTATTATCATTAGTTAGCTTTTCATTCTCTTTTTTCAGATCCTCTGTCATTTTCACTGATATAAAAACAAACAAGAACAAGAGGTATGATGTCAATATTATATAATCTTCTTTTTAAAAACAATGTCATTCTCCGTGTCAATTTAGACGGAGAATGACATTCTCCGTTTCAAAATAGACGGAGAATGACATTCTCCGTGTCAAAATAGACGGAGAATGACATTCTCCGTTTCCAAATAGACGGAGAATGACATTCTCCGTGTCAATTTAGACGGAGAATGACATTCTCCGTCTAATATTAGACGGAGAATGTCATTCTCCGTGTCAAAACATACGGAGAATGATCATTTCTATGTCAAAATACAGAAAATGTCATTCTCCGTTTTGTATTAACACGGGGAATGGCATTCTCCGCGTGTTTTAAAACGGAGAATGCCATTCTCCGCTTTAGAAAGACGGAGAATGCTCATTCTCTAGGTCAAAATACAAGGAGAATGACATTCTACCTTTATTTTGTCCCGGAGAATGAGCATTCTCCGTCTAAGTAAGGCGGAGAATGCCATTCTCCGTCTCATATTAGGCGGAGAATGCTCATTCTTTAGATCAAAATACAGGGGAGAATGCCATTCTCCGTTTTAAAATAGACGGAGAATGCCATTCTCCGTCTCAAAATAGACGGAGAATGTCATTCTCCGTTTTGTTTTAACACGGGGAATGGCATTCTCCGTCTCTTTTGACCCGGAGAATGCCATTCTCCGCGTCAGTAAGACGGAGAATGCTCATTCTCCTTGTTAGATACATGTAATTACAGATTAAAATAGACAAAAAATATAAAATCTTACCTTTTAGAAGTAGCTCCTCAACATGTTGACGAAGCTTCTCATTATCAGCAGTAAGCTCAGACTTCTGCTTTCTCAGGGAGTCTAGTTCCGACCCCTGTGCCTCCAGTTCCTCAACTCGCTTAAGGAGTTTCTTGTTATCATCAATAAGGAGCGATTTCTCGTTCCTTAAAGAGTCTAACTCCTTCTCCAAGCCATCAGCAACGAGCCCCACAGCACGTTGTTGGGCTACATCTGCCGCTAGTTGCTGGGCTCTTTCCTGGAGTTGCTCATTCTCAGCGATAAGCTGAGATTTCTCCTGCAAGACACGCAACATATCTACATTGTCAGCTGTAGAGGGTGCTGGTGCTTGAGCTTCAGCTTGAGCTTCTTCTTCATCAACAAAATTGTCTCCACCTTCTACATATTGCTGCTCTGCTGGGACTTCTTCAAGTTCATCAACATTCAATGCAACAATATCCTTGAATATCAAATCTGAATCCATTTTAGCACCTTGATATTCATTTTTTAGGAATATTGAGATTTTATTCCCATCCCATGTGCAGAATCTTGGAGATGCGACTGTTGGTTTGCACTTCCTTTCTACCAGTCGACTGTGCTCTGCAAACCAATACAAGAAGTATATCGTACAACCTTCAATCTTCTTGTACGATATATCAACATCACCATCTTCAGATTTTGTGACAGCCCTCTTTATGCTGTCCATAACGTACCCCAGTATAATCCGAGGCCAACAGATGCTTTTTATAACATCTGTGCTCTCCACCAGAGCGAAGAACTTGTATGGCAAGTTCGACCCCCCCATTCTGGTGAAGAATGCTGTTTGGCACAAGTTGAATACTATTAACTTGGCCACCTCATCGGGACTTGCATTTTCGCCCCCCAGCAGCTCTAATATCCTTTTCCTAACTTCAGCGTTTGAGACTTCAGCACCTTTGCCCTTGGAATTTTTCAGCAATCTTGTGAAGTGTTTTGTACACATGCTGAATGAGTCTGCTGGTGGGGGGGTCTTCTGCTTCTCAGTGATGATCTTCAAATACTTATCATCAACTTCAGTGTCATCATTCATTGGCAGACCGAAAATGGTTGCCATCTCATCAGCAGTTGGTGCTACTTTGACACTGCTGCTCAATTGGAAATATCCAATTCCATCTTCTTCCAAATAAGTCCCCATCAACTTCTCCAGACCTTGGGTGACTTTAGACAGTTCTGATTTTTTCACCTTATTTCTGTAGAATACATCTACGAAGTCGTAGAATCCTACATTCTTCAAGCTTTCGACAACTGCTTCAGGCAAATGGCGAAACTTTTCCTTCACCTCATCCATGAGAGAGAGTACTGGGGTGAATGTTGCACGGAAAAGTCTTTCGTCTCTGTTCCTGACAGTTTTTTTCCCTAAAAACAACAACAATTAGGTTTACGTCAACATTCTTCTTTATTATAATAAAGAGAAAGCCATTCTCCGTCTAATATTAGACGGAGAATGCCATTCTCCGTGTCAAAATAGACGGAGAATATCATTCTCCGTCTATTTTGACACGGAGAATGGCATTCTCCGTTTTGTATTAACACGGGGAATGGCATTCTCCGCGTGTTTTAAAACGGAGAATGCCATTCTCCGCGTCAGTAAGACGGAGAATGCTCATTCTCTAGGTCAAAATACAAGGAGAATGACATTCTCCCTTTATTTTGTCCCGGAGAATGAGCATTCTCCGTCTAAGTAAGGCGGAGAATGCCATTCTCCGTCTCATATTAGGCGGAGAATGCTCATTCTTTAGATCAAAATAAAGGGGAGAATGCCATTCTCCGTTTAAAAATAGACGGAGAATGCCATTCTCCGTCTCAAAATAGACGGAGAATGTCATTCTCCGTTTTGTTTTAACACGGGGAATGGCATTCTCCGTCTCTTTTGACCCGGAGAATGCCATTCTCCGCGTCAGTAAGACGGAGAATGCTCATTCTCTAGGTCAAATTACAAGGAGAATGCCATTCTCCGCGTGTTTTAATACGGAGAATGCCATTCTCCGCGTTAGCAAGACGGAGAATGCTCATTCTCCGCGTCAGTAAGACGGAGAATGCTCATTCTCTAGGTCAAAATACAAGGAGAATGACATTCTCCCTTTATTTTGTCCCGGAGAATGAGCATTCTCCGTCTAAGTAAGGCGGAGAATGCCATTCTCCGTCTCATATTAGGCGGAGAATGTCATTCTCCGTTTTGTTTTAACACGGGGAATGGCATTCTCCGTCTCTTTTGACCCGGAGAATGGCATTCTCCGCGTCAGTAAGACGGAGAATGCTCATTTTCTAGGTCAAATTACAAGGAGAATGCCATTCTCCGCGTCAAAATAGACAGAGAACGTCATTCTCCGTTATAAAATAGACGGAGAATGGAATTCTCCGTGTCAGTGAGACGGATAATGTTCATTTCTCTAGGTTAATGCAAGAAGAAAGTTCATTCTCCGTCTATTTTACAGACGGAGAATGTCATTCTCCGTGTCATATTAGGCGGAGAATGATCGTTCTTTAGGTCAAAAACACAGAAATGAACATTCTCCGTGTGTTTAAACACGGAGAATGCCATTCTCCGTCTCAAAATAGACGGAGAATGACCATTTCTAGTTCAAATGACACAGAAAGGGCATCCTCCGTGTATTTTATAGACGGAGAATGATCATTTTCATTTGCCGCGTCAATATAAACGGAGAATGAACAAGACTCAAAGTTTTACCTTTTTTCTTCCCTTCTTCTTCATCTTCTTCTTCTCCCCCTGCTACTGCTTCTTGTTGTTCTTGATCTTGTTCTTGTTGTTCTCCGTGTTCTTGTTCTTCTACTGGTTCTTGCACTTCTTTTTCTTTTTGAGCGGTTCGTCTACGAGCAACCCTCTTAACTTTCTTCCCTCCTTTCTGTTGTTTTCCAACTACTTCTTCTCCTTCTTCTCTAACTTGGTCTACTTCCATTGCTGATGATTGCGACATTGTGATGGAGATTCGCTGGCGATTTCTTGTAAGAAATTTCTAAGATTTTTGGAGGAGATGACCTAAAATCGCAACAGAACAGAGTATGGAAGAGGAGGGAGCGATAGAGACACTTTTTTGAAGAGTCTGGAATCGAACCGTTTTTCATAAAACTTGCTGGGTTTGTTGATATTCTTAATAAATTAGAAGGGCAAAAGGGTCATGCCGTGCCCTTTTTTTAATTTTTAAGTTAATGCTGGGCACGCGATGAAAGTTTATTTTGGGGTGGGTTTTTCATAAAACTTTTTAAATTTTTGGGCATTTCATAAATTTTCCCATATATATATAATCTTTTCATGCTATCATCATGCACCGAAAAGTGTGCAAGTGCATGATAATAATAGGGGAGGATGACATATAGCCACCTCAGTGAGGTGGCTATATGTTACCCCCATGCTATTATCATGCACTTGCACATTTTTCGGTGCATGACGATAGCATGAGGGGTAACACATAGCCACCACCCATAGGGTGTCACCTTACCTCCCTTATTTCTCTCTCTCTCTCTCTCTCTCTCTCTCTCTCTCTCTCTCTCTCTCTCTCTCTCTCTCTGCACTAGACTAGATGATCATTGGCGCATATATATATATATATATATATATATATATATATATATATATCACTTTCAATGTTTCATGAAAAATTAACATAGAATGATAATACTATATCAGTCAAATCTATATAAAATAAACAGCATAGCAACATAAAAACTCGCAACTTAACGAGTACTTCTACAAAGAAATCAAGACCCTTTATACTTCTCTCTTGATTTTTCTTCTCTTTCTCTAAATTTTTCAATGTTTCTTTTATGATTTCCTCTCAATTTTTAAAAATATAATTCCCCTCACTCTCATCCTATATCCCTCTCTCTTTAATTTAATTTCTTTCCATTTTTTTCAATTTCTTCCTGCCTTTGACTTATTTTGGGACTTGTGCAACTCATGTTGCTTCAGTCTACTTCTCTTAGGGGTGCGCATTATTTAATTTTGGACCGAAAATCGAACCAAATCGAATTAGAAATTCAGTTTGGTTTGCAAAATTTTTTGTTCAGTTTCGATTTTGAAAATGCTAAAAAAATTTATTCGGTTTAGATTTCGGTTTTGGATTTCGGTCCAAAAACTAAAATCGAATAAGAATTGTGTAATTATATAAATATTCTTAATTTTATTCATATGTTGTAACTAAAATGTGTATATTTTGAAATCAATAATTCTATTTATGTGTTTTGAAACCAAATATTGATAATTTAACAATTAGTCTAACTTTGGATGCAAATACAACAAATGTGTATATAAAATTATAATTTTTTTAATATCATTACCACCATTTCAACTTGGACCGGTACCCTACCCATTATACAATAGAATAGTCCAGCCGAACAAACCGAATAAATCGAATCGTTATTCGTTTCGGTTCGGTTTCAGTTTTAGCTAATATTGGTTCGATTTCATATTTGAATTTTTATAGTTTCGGTTTTGACTATTTCGATTCAGATGAATTCCTCGTATCTCAGCTACCATGACTGATATATTGATTTGACTGACTTTTTAGAATATGTTCTCTTTCCTTATAGATATAAATTCTGGTAGGGGTGGGCACGGGTCGGACCGGGCCCAAATTTTATGGACTCGGATCGAACACGTTAATTGGCAGGGCGGGACGGGATGAATCCAAAAAATATTGGAATCGGAACAGGTTCAATCCGTTCGAAACGGATCCGAACCGGACCGACCCGCAAGTCCAAACGGATCCCAAAAAGGCTTAAAAAATTCTAGAATTAGTAAACATTTACATATGTTCTATTATCTATAAGAATAAAATAAGTCTTATGTCTTCCCAAATTTCTATAATTTGTTTACTAAACAATAACTTATTCTATTATCTATAAACTATAATAGCAAAAAATTCTAAAATTGAAAAAAAAAAAATACTTACTCCTAGAAATGGGTCAGTTCGAGGCCTCGCTTATTTTGAAAATAGGACCTGTTCCGTTCCGTTAGTGTTACACAATCCGTCCCGGCTCATCCTTTTTTAATTCCAAATTTTATGAACCGATTTATTTGAACATTTTACAATTCGGACCGATTCGAAACTGCGAATCTTGAAACTGTATGCCCACCCCTAAATTCTCGTATTAGTATCTCTGTCTCTCATTTATCTCTCCGCTAGATGTTTTGTTTTGTTTTGTATCTCTTAAAAAAAAAATTTAGGAGCCTGAAAAATATTATATACAAATATAGCCTAATACATAGAGCTAAGCTAATGTATGATTATTTTGGGATTTGGGGGAGCCCGGACCACGTAGCACCCCTAGTTCCGTCAACTGTTGTGACTCTGATATTCTTGCATTCCCATTGAAGGGCTTCAAATGGTACTACGTCGAAAAAGAGTGTGTGGGCCGCAGCGACACGTAGCCCGGACCACGTAACCCCATTCAACGGACTTGTGTAGGCCGCAGCGACACGTCGAATAAGATTGTGTGGACGAGCCATCCAATGAGATAATGTCGTCCGTTCAAAGTTGGAAATCTTGCACGAAATCCAACATGACAAGATTTGTCTATGTTGGAATTACCTTGAAAATTTTCCCTTAGAATTTCTAAGAGGAGGAAGAAAATTTGAAGAAAAAGAAAATAAACAAAATAAAGTAAAGTTAATTTTTTTTCTATACTTGTTTGAATGACCTATTCTTATTTGTATAACCAAAATAAAAGAATAAAAATATTAAACAAATATTTTTATTTTGTGGATAGATATATAATTATAATTTAGTCTTTGGTAATCTCAAATTAAAATTTATACTTAACTTTTTGGGATAGTTGGATAAATTCGTAGAAAAAAAATTTCAGTAGATATTTTCTCTCAACTTTATCTTCCTCGTTCCTTCCCAAAACCAATATTTTTTATTTTTCTTTCAATATTTTCTCAACTTTTCTTTTTTCTTTCTTTTTCTTCATTCCCAAATAGCAAAAAAAGTACGAATAATCTTTATAATGAATATTCCTAATAAAATATATTACATCTCCAACCATTCCAAGAGCCATAGGACAAATATTCCTCTCTCCCCCTAAAAAAATCACATAATAATAACTTCCACTTAATTTCCTAAGTACTCAAAAGTCTTTTGGTACTAAATTGGGCTTGCTTCGTCACTTCCTATATGGCTTTTGAAGCCAAAGAAATACCGTCTTCTCCTAATATATATAAGAAATACCGTCTTCTCCTAATATATATAGAGGACTTTTAATTAAAAGGTTAAAAGTTCAATTTTTACCTCTGAAACATTATTAGATATTTGCAAATGACCTAGTCCAGTGGTTAAGAGAGAAGCATGCCGCCCAAGTCGTCGATAGTTCGAACTCCACTGGAACTGGGTGGAATCGGGTAGGACCATGTTAGCAGAGGATGGATGTGGATTGTAAGAAAGTTATAAATAAAGCAAAATAATGAGTCCGTATCGAATAAGACTTTATGATGAATATATTTTAATAGACTACTAAGGGTGTGTTTGATTGCAAGGTGAAAAATATGTGAAAAATAAATTAATTTTACAGAATTATTTGTCTAGTATTTTTTTTATAAAATTAAAAAAAAATCATGAAAAATTTAACTTGGGTGTTTGATTGTCATTATTTTCCATGAAAAATAATATTTTCCTATGGGTTTAGAAAAAATATGAAAATGATAATTTTTGTAAACTAATTATATGGAAAATATAAATTATCAAACACTACAATTGATGAAAAATTTATGATGGAAAAAGTCCAATCAAACACATCCTAATTTTTCTATTGAATTTGACATATCAAGACTTGAATAGCGTTTCATTAGCATCTACAATAGCTTGAAATGATTTTCTTTTTCTTTTTTTGCTATCAAATTCTGTTACAAGAAGCATGATTTGATCTGAATCTGAACCCACATATATTGAAATCTGTATAACAAATGTACCTGACCCAAAATGGACCATACAGCACAAGCAGGACCGGTCCAGAGGTAAGTCAGACAAGACTTCGGACTTGTACACCCCCTCTGCTTGGAACAAATCCCAAGCTTAACATGACCTCCACAACAGGTCTAATCGGTTCCACATTAAGAGCATCTCCAACCCAATTGTAAGTTTAGAAAAAATGGTTGCCACATAGGAATGACAAGCTTTCATTTCAAAAATCCTTCTCCAATACAAATGCAGAATAAATCATGAAGTTGACATGGCAATTGTAGTGTCCCATCCCTACATCGTGCCCCGTTCTTTGTCCACGGGGTGCGCGAGAAAAAAACACTGTCGCTATCGATTCAGTTGGGACCGATAGGTCAGGATCGATCGAATCGGTCGAACGAAAACGATTGAATTAAGATCATTTTCTCGTTATGGAAAGGCTTCTTCGGAATCAAGTCTCATATTCAGCGGGTTGCGCCTCGAGGATAGACTCTGCGGCTGAGTCGGGAGAGACCTCCCGTTGCTCTGTTTTTCACGCCGTACTTGCTTTGGTTTTGGCTTTGGTTTTTCTGAATGCGGTTTCGTAAATATTTTTATGAATGTTTTCATGGCTTGCGTTTCGAACTCGCATTTACATATCGAACTCCTTGAATAATACAATATTCTAATCAGTTGCTTGTGCGATTTCAGGTAATCGCGTAGGCGACGTCTAGTGCGATCAACAAGTCTCTCGCCTCGAACATAAATCAATGTGAGTGGCTGACCTCCTTCACCTCGACCCTCTATCTAAAAAAATGAATCAATTATAAAGTTGTTGAAACGATACCATAAAAACATGCCTTAAATCATTTGTTAACGTAGCACGGTCGTGGACAAATTGTATACAAGGGCGATTGTTTCTTCGGACGGTATTCCGGGGCCACGGAACCGATCCGGCCTAGGAAGAAACACAATAGCTATGCTGGATTGTACCACAGGTATTCGGTGCTCCTTCAACGGGGCTCACTACCCGCGTTGAACGTGCACAGTCTAAACCAAGCTATGTCCAGAATGGTTTTCATGCCAATGACCTCCGCAATTATGTACTAGTTAAACTTATATTATGCAATATGACAGGGAAGAACATGGTAAGCTTTATGTTGCACGGTACGCTATGCCGTGGGTAAGTTCTAGCGTAAATTCTTCTTATTTATTTTCCATCAAACTGTAACACCCACTTTTCTAAAATAAGGATAATTTTGAACTTTTGTGTCACGACCCGCACCTTAGAGTAAGGGCACGAGACGTGGGTACGTCCAGCCTACGTCGCAGTGTCGACGGTAGAACGCTGTACTAGGTCTCATGCATCTAACAGTATAAGGCTAAGTAGTTTATACTCCCCGAATGGGGGTGACATAGCAGAATGTAAACTCAATCACAACTAAGGAAGAAGAAGCACGGTATGATATAGAACTCAAAATAAAATACAGATGATCAGAAGAGTCTAATTGTCTAAGATAACAACTCAGCAAACATCCAGAATACAAAGTCTCAACTACAGAATATAACAGGACATATACAATCCAGATCTCAAATGACAGAAATAATAAAAACCTAGACTAGGAAGCCTCAGTCTCAATAGCTAGTGGATCCGGCTGGAAATTCGGATCACAGGTATCATCTAGAGCTGTCCCATAAAAAGTGTCAACACCAGCCTCATCCTTGTCCTCTGTAAGCATATCAACGGTGTCCAATAAGAACGGAGCGAGCACAATACATCTCAACAGATCATAACAGATTAGAAAATATAACCATGCAGTAAAGTAAGATACATAAAACTGAAAGAAAGTACAGAATGTAAAGGAGATAGCTGTAATGGAAATATCTACTATAAATAGAGAACTAATAGTGGCTAGTGAGTCAGAGTACAATATAGACATATGAATGGCATAGGATGATTCTGATGCTACACTACTGAATGATTCTGATGCTACACTACTTGGATATTATTCATATGTCCACTTCTACTCCCCCGTACCCCCAATTAATACATCAGGATCCAGCCAGGTTATGTTATGATTCATGTAATGGCCCCCGAAGGGTGATACATTATAGTCCTATAAATAGGGATTCTAGGAATGCCCATAAATGGGTGATTCATGGAAGACTCTGTGATCATGAGAGTACATGTCACAAGTGATTCAATGAACCATGAAGCATAGTGATACACAATGTAAGTGAAACGTACAGAACATGTAGTATCCGACGCTCCCTAAGGGGATAACATCTCAAGAAAGGATCCATATAGTACTAATCCGTGTGATCAACGTGACAGCATCAAGTAAAGTAATTTAAAGCAGAAGAATAATTCTAACAGGATATGAAATGATCAGAGAATGTACTCGCCTGTATCCTGAGTATCTGAAGAATATCTACTGTTCGAGGAGTGGTGTCTGTCTCCTATAGAACAGTACAAGCCACTATGAGTCTAAAATGATAATAAGATGCAATTCAATGCATACTACATGAATCTAGGTCAATCTAGACCAAAGTCAACTCTTGGTCAACTCTGGTCAACCCCAGAAGTCAAACTAGGTCAACTAGGTCAAACCTAAGTCAAACAAGTCTATACTAGTCTAACTAGTCTATTCTAGGTCTAATCAAAGCTATACAAGTCTAGCTAGACACTCACTAGGCAAACAGACACACCCATAGGCCATGAGCCCTAGGCTATAGGCCCATTAGGCAATATCATGCCTAAACCAACCCACATATCATATATACACATATTAATCTAATATAATACACACACATTATAATAATATATAGGATACCTATATATGCATCTCACATAAGTATATATACATGTACATCTGTATATATGCATACACACATAGAAGGATAGGAATTAGGCACATGTGCATGTGTTCAAGTGTGTGTGTGTGTCATGAGTGACAAGAGAGTGTGCCTAGAGTGTCAAAGGGGTGTGTTTGTTATCATGGAATGAGTGTTAGGCAATGTGTGATATCCTGGAAAAATAGAAACAGTGAATGGTATCATGTGTACAGTGTAAATTAAAAGAAATCAGTGTATTTGCAAAACAGTGTATAACTGGGAAATAGGAAAACAGTGTAGCATAAATCCTGGAGAAATCAGTGAGTGTTTGAACAAGTGAGGTTGTGTGAGTTCATTAAGAAAAGTGTGTGGGTTATGACATGAAAAAGGAAACACATGACAGTAATGGACATGGATTACAAATCTCAGTTTTAAGGAAATGAAATAACAGTTTTAATATTGAATCAAATGACAGATTATTAAGGAGGAAAATCAATTCAGTATTTAGAAAACAATAGAATCAGTTAATATTGAACAATATCAGTTAAAGGAAACGAAATCAACACTCAGATATTTAAGAAAAATGAATCATTCAATTGAAGTATCAGTCAATACATTCGAGAGCCATCTTAATGTCCAAAATCCCATTTCCAAATCATAAAGCCTATTCGAATAAGTAAATTGAATTAAACATGAACTAACAACTATGTAGGATCATTTGTGACCATCTAACATCAATTAAAATAGATTAAAATAGGTTTAACATAGGAAAACAGAAAATGGGAATATGTATCAGTGGTATCAGTCATATACAATATCAAAAACCCAATGCCGTGTCTAATATTCTCATTCCACATCAAATAACCCATTCTAACTTGTAATAATCAACTAACAGAGGTTAGCAAACATGTCTAGGATCTATATTAGCAATTAAATCATGAATTAAACTATTTAAACTGGGAATAAACACTGAATCAAATGACTGGACTGAACACAGCACAGTGCACGACTAGTGCACACCCGATTCCGTGTCCGATACGACATGAGGACTCATGAAACTTTGGGAGCCTCGTGTCAGTGTCAGCCCACACCTGTGTGTCAAGTTCATGTGTCCACGTGGTGTACCCAGTGCACTGTGGACCCCGAGTAGCAGGGGAACGCTACTCGCGTGCGCGCTGTATCCCGCGTGTACACGTATCCATAGCGACCCGACACGATACCACAACCACCTCAGTCCAATAAAAATCGATAAGAGAGACTAAACCCTAAATTTCTATTCAAAAAGAAACAGAAAATAAGGAAGAAATGTCCACTGTGGCATTTCAACAAATGTCACGACCCGCACCCTAGAGTTAGGGCACGAGAACGTAAGAACGCCCAGCCTACGCCGCAGTGTCGGCGGTAGAACGCTGTCCTAGGTCTCAATGCATCTAACAGTATAAGACTAAACAGTTTATACTCCCCGAATGGGGATGACATAGCCAAATGTAAACTCAATCACATCTAAGGTAGAGCATAAAGGAAGATAGATAAAACATGAAATCGAAAAGAGATACAACAGATAGAAGTCTAAGTGTCTAAGATACAAACTCAGAATACATCTCAAAACTCAAATACAGTAATCCATAAATACAACTCAAGATGACTGAAAATAAACTATAAGCAAAAACCCTAGCTATCTATGCAACCTCTACTGTCGCCTCTAGGCTGTAGGCAACCTCCAGGCTATCTGTAAAATTTATCAACAGGTCCAGTCAGGATAGGAGCGAGTACAGTACATCTCAACAAAATCATAACCGGTTAGGAAATATAAACATGCTAGAGAGTAAGATACAGGATCTGAAGAATAATATGATAAAAGAGAGAGACTGTAAGTAAATAGCTACAATATATAGAGAACTAACCGTGCTAGTGATTCAGAGCACAAGATGGTTATGTAGAAGGCACGATGTTATGCACGAGTAATCTACAGAGGTTTGTACACGAGTAATCTACTGGATTGAATACATAACCACTTCTACTCCCCCGTCCCAATCAATACACAAGGATCCAGCTACGTTATGTTATTATACACGAAGGTCATGTAAAAACATGATTATACACGATTCATACGTTTCGTACACGAATGTAACAAATACAAGGAGTACACGATGTTCCCGATAAAGTACACGAACACGAATACCCGATGTATCCGCTAAGGGGATAACATCGCACAACCAGATCTATATAGTACTAATCCATGTTTCCAACGTGTCAGCATCATGTAAAGTAATCTAAAGTAGGAATATAATCCTAAACAAGATATGAAATGATCAGAGAATGTACTCGCCTGATATCTGAATGTCCAAGGTAAAGATATTGTCCGAAGAGAGGTGTCTGGCTCCTAATTAGAACAGCACAAGTCACGACATGTTCAGAAGGGTAATATAAAGCACTACAATGCATTCTACATGAATCTAGGTCAAACTAGGCCAAAGTCAACCCTTGGTCAACTCTGGTCAACTGCAATAGTCAAACTAGGTCAAACTAGGTCATGTCATAACCCAGCAAGTCTTACTAGGCCTAACCAAGACTATCCTAGTAAGCACACATCAATACAAGGCTATACAAGCCAATATACACCCAACTCTATATAGCATGCAATTATTCAATACTCAAATAGGCAAGAATTCATATTGGATATACACTAGGTAATCTATTACTTTAAGCTATATATGCCTACACATATATACACATGCATATATTGGTATTCAACATTAGGTCTATAATCATGGCATTTCAAATGGTTATATAAACTTATATATTACAACACAATATGCTAACATATATATAATATACATACATAGCTAAGTTAACTGTATTCATAAATACTTATGTAAGAGGCTATGTGTGTGTATGTGAACGTGACAAAGGGGCAAGTGAGGGTTAAATGGGCATACATAGTGTATACATATCAAAGAGTGTCAAAGTGTAAGTGAACAAAGTGTCAAGTGTGATAGTGCCAACATAGTATAAGGGGTACATGAGGTAATATAGGATTTGTGTTAACATAGAATATTACATCTCATTAACTCGTATATTGCATACATTACATCTATTATTACATTACATTCATGCTTGCATTCATTTATTCTTTTTGTACCACTATATGCACCATACATTACATACTATGGAACATACATATTCATTATAAGCCATACTTATACATGCTTACATTAGATATGATACTTACACCTCATACATCATTTATTTAAACATTTACTCATGCTTGTATTTTCTATTTAATTACATAATATATATATATTAACATGGGTTAAAATCAAATAGAATATTATATTACACACAAGGGTGCACAAAATGCATATGCCAAATAGTAACTCCTACTAATAATCAATACTGTACCATCTCAGCATGAATTAAAATCTAGGATTAAAGTATGTTATAGATCTATGTGGTAGCTTTCCGAAACTTCAAACGGATCGCGTTTTCGTTTCCGAAAACTCCCGGAATCGCAAAAACACCGAGAACGCGTTTGTCTTTCGTACAGCTGACACTCAAATAAATCTCCAGAAAGTTACAGAAAGAATTAGGCCTATTAATATATGTTTTTGGAAATCTAACTTCAATACGCTTCTTTTAAAAAAATGGGAGATTAATCCGAGCTTTGAGCTAGAAGTTATGACATTTCTAAGTTAGGGCTGAAATTAAAAACGTGGATAAAAATCATGACGGATTTGGGTAGTTTGAGCCAAAAGAATACACAATATATATCCTAATTATCCACAACAATAATAGCAATAATAATATGAGGAACCACACTCACAAACTTGATTATATAATCATCATGAACCATTTATTACATATATAAATATAGATACCCTCTCATTACAATATATATATATAAATCTATATATGTAACATGAACACATCCACAACACAAAGGACACTCCTATGACCTCCAAATGGACACAAAATGGACACAAATGGAGATACAACCATGGGGTCATTCCTATGGGTTCAAAATAGACCTATATGCATAAAAAAATAAAAAGGAGAAGGGATTTATACCTCCCGGTAGATCGAATCGAAGAAAAACCTTTCCGGAGCGATACCGACACGTAGAGATTCCAAAAGGACACGAACGAGCTCTGAATCCTCCCAAACTTGGGTAGCTTCCTCCTTGGCTAGAATGGAGAAGAAAAGAAGAAGATTTGGTGGTGAAATGGAAGGATTTGGTGAAGAAATTGCTAGGAATTGCTCTCTAGGAATTTGGGGAAGAACAAGAGAGAGAAAAATAGATGGATAATGACAAATGGGAGGCTCAACCCTATCCTTATTGTGGCTAGCCATAAAGGTGGTTTTGTCCTATTAGAAAAAGTCCAAAAGCCCCTACTAACCTATTCTATGAGTATTAGGAAAGGGCTAATTGGTTGGGGCTAAATTAGTCATTCTAAAGTCTCTAATCACACTAACCTTATCCATAATAATTAGTCTAACCTCTAACTAAAATATTTCTATCATGTGGACTAAAATTAATATCATGTGGGCCATTCCTAACTAGTGTGTGGGTCCCACTAGAGTCAAACTACCCCCGGGTCTCCGTTACAAGTCAGATTGAGATGAAATTCGAACCCGACTCAAATAATCCCAAAACAATATCATAAATAATAAAATAATATCAAAATAATTCAAAGAGGTCAAATACAAAAAATATCCTTAGGCCAAAAATGATATTAAAATATCATAATCACATGGTTAGGCTCTAGGTCAAACAGTCTCTAGGGTTTCACTAGCAAAACGTCAAAACCACAAGTCATTGATTTAAATAATTTTAAAATGATTTAAAATTACCAAAAATCATATCATGAATTAAATATCATTATTAAAATAATTATAAACACGAAATTTTAAAATTACCCTCATTTGGAAAACTGGGTGCTACAACTCTACCCACCTTAGAAAAATTTCGTCCTCGAAATTTAAGATCGATAGTACTCCTTCTAGAGCCTCTAACCTACCCAATATCTAAGGTAACACTTCCTAACACTGGAGTAATAAACGGACGTCTAAATAGTGTCAATCTAGGAATACCTCCAATACTGCTCTGCTGTACGGCGGTAATGGAACTTCAATAAAATATGGACTGGAACCTATATCCAAGGGACTGGACCTATTTTAAAGTGGTCTTAACTAAGGATGAAAAGGAACTGATCACAGGCTATAGGTATGCTCAAACTATTATCTTCCTATTAACCATCTATTAATACATTCTATTACCATAGGAATGATGCATTACTAAGACATATAGGCCCCTATCTCTCATAACACATTTATACTCACCAAAAGACTAGTACATCCTATCAAGGCTGATACTATAATCTCTCCTAAATCTCCTAAGCTACATGTTTATAGACACACATCCCCATATCAAGGACTAACCCATATATATCTACAACTGATACTAATGGAGTGACGTCCCTATTTTCCAACAATGAAGGTCTAATTTTTTTTATCTAAATCATGCAATTTGAAGGAATAGTGTCACTCCCCGATCCTGGAATACGTATTTTAATATGTAAACCAATAAATTATATTTACCTTGTATTTATACTATGTTTATTATGCTGTATTTCTTCATGCAATTCCCAAAAATATTTGACAAAATATTATTTCCTAATTTATTTTCTGCATTTGGGCCTACAGTTTTGGCTCATTTGGGTAACCTATTCTTGGTTCACCTTGGTTCATCATGAACCCATGGGTCCAAGATTCTATATAATAACCCATCTCCTTCTCTCTCCTCTCATTTATTTTCCTCTCATTTACTTTCCTCCACCAACCAAGGCAAGTACCAACTTGCTCAAGAGATGGATCCATAAATGTTGTTGATGTTTTCTTACAAATTATTTGTCAAAATATGTTCTTCTCCTTATTCTATACTAGTTTAGAACTTGAAGTTTTCTATTTTGAAGCTTTAATCTTTGTAGATCTAGGTTTTAACCATTTTCGGATTTTCTTGGTTTTGATCTAGCAAACTTCATTATTTTTAAGTTTTGATGGTTCCATGTTGTAGAAAATTTTATACTACCCCCATTTTGACCTAAGGTAGTTCCGATTTGGGCTCCGGATGAAGGTTTTGTGTAGCTTGGAAGCCATGGTTGCTTGGCTCCTCTTCTCGGACAGGTGGAGAAGAAGAGCAGTACTTGACCGCATGAGTCTTCATGCGGCAAGTCTCTGGCCGCATGGCCTTTCCAGCCGCATGAGACTCGTTCGAGTTCAGCCGCATGGAAAGTCTTTCCTAGCCGCATCAGACTTACTTGAGTACTTGACCGCATGAATCTTCATGCGGCAAGTAATTGAGCCGCATGAGCCCCGGTCGCATGGACTTCATGCGGCTAGCCTTCGAGCCGCATGAGTTTCTTTGTACCCCGCCGCATATGCGCTGCTGTTCCTGGGCCGCATAAGGCCCATCCATCACCCAGCCGCATATGCATCGCCCAAACTCAGCCGCATCGGACGTCATCTGATCATAGCCGCATACGCTGACACCCCTTCGCAGCCGCATGAACTCGCCTTTCCAGCCGCATGCGCCTTGGGGCTCCCTTAGCCGCAGGAGCGTGCAGTCCCAGCCGCATGAACCAGTATTGACCCGGTCGCATGGACTCACTCCCCCTGAGCCGCATGGACTTTTGTGCCCTATATTGTTACCTCATTATTATTATTATTATTATTATTGTATATATATTATATATTATATGCCCATTTTATATCCTTACGCCTTTTGTCCCGAGCATGATATGAGCACTATTGTGACCCGGAGAACAAAGTGTTCCTACCTGATATATGTACCTGAATGTCCCAGTTCTTGTTCATGCTCGACAAATGACTCGTAACTCCACGTGGCGTACTTGCAATGATGTATTACACTAAGGAGGGTAGAACATGTTGACATACTGATTGACATAAATCCTCTTTGGGGTACTCGTACTAAAGTACGACTTAGGAGGATAATCATGCAGGCCACAGCATAAAAATCCAAGATTTCACCTAGGGCTAAATTAGACAACTAAATATACTAGATGCATGGGGAGGGCAAAATCCCGAGATCGTGTTACACCAGCCGCCTTGAGACACTGTCTTGACGCGCCGGCTGGTCTCTACGGATACAGTGTCATCTGCAACGAGTGGATGACTGTATCCGATTAATTTCTGCTACATATTATATGTTTTAGCAAGGTAGCCTTACGAGGGACCTGTGCTCAAATCATACCTGTCTACGCGAACCCCTGGGTTGGCTAGCCTTGCTGGAAAGATACGATCTGAGGATTTCTACATAACATGATGCGAGGATAACCTCGTCCCACTAGAAACTCGTAGACTTGATTGGCCGTAAAAATGAATTGCTTGTACCCTATTACCTTCCGTGAGTAACTGAGGGAAGCGGACTGTCATGGTACGTGATCCAACCCATGTTCTTGTTTGATTGTTGGGTTGGTTATCGTACTATGATAGGCTGTGGACCGAAGTTATGAACGAAAGACTTATTCTGGTTGTGAAGTGCTACTTCTGTGAATGACTGAGGAACATGGTCTATCATGGTACATGATCCAACCCATGTTCTTGTTTGATTGTTGGGTTGGTTATTGTGCTGCGATAGGCTATCGATCGATGTCACGATCAGGAGACTTTATTGTTTATACCCTTTAACTTATGCGAAAGTTATAGAGTACGACGCGTCCCGACTCCATGCGGCACCTTTTGTCCTTGTTTGGTTGTAAGGGTGCCATATGGGTTCGAGGATGTGGCGTTACCCTATAAAGGTAGCATAAGTATTACTATTATCAATCATTCTATTAACTGGGTTTTTAGTCTTATCTCTTGTGCCCCTTTGGCGGTACTTGCTATTCGGGGCTGACCCCGCTGGTTTTGTTTGGCCAGATTCCGTAGCAGAGCCTGAGGACACGATCTTCCTTCCTGACATCCATGGTGGATACTAGGAGCATGGCAGTTCGGGGACTCGAGTGGGTTTCTTCTCCACCACTCCTGCTTATACTTTTGCGGCATTTAGCCACCGTCACCTGTTAGCCGGATTACTCGATATTTTGTGTCAGTACATAATTGTAATTAAACAGACTGCAGCTGTGTATAATTTTGTACTCCTGACTCTCCGAGATAGCTAAATTATGAAGCTAGTCTCTCATGATCATTTTGATACAGCGTCGGGGATGCCTTACAGCTTTATCTTTAATGGTCATCTATTTGCTGATGTGATTTGATTGATTGAGACGTAGAACTCTGTGGGACCATAGGAGACTTGATTGTAGCATGTACCCCCTAGTCTCTCGACAGCCACGATCGCCGTATGACGTTACGTACCTCATATGGTGTAGCTGGCCTAGTCCGTCTCCGTATTTCGGTACTGGGACGTGACAAATAGTATACAAAGTCAGGGCATACCGTAGCAGTTGGAAGTCTCACCTAGGTTCACTGGTCATTCTAGGTCAAAACAGTACTATGGTATCAACACACAAACAATCTAGTGTGTCTTAATTGGGAAGGTAAGGGAACAACAATCATCAAGGTTGTAGGACTGTCTACCATCCTATATAAAAATTGGTCATTATCAAAATAAAATAAAGGCAACTACCAATTATTTAAAAAAAAGGTACAGAAAATCAAATTCAAAAATTAAGGAATTGAAAATCACTTGCATTAAAATCCAATCACAATATATATATATAGAGAGAGCGTTAGAGAGGGAAAAGCTAGCATTGTGTGTATGGGGACGTGTTCATATGGTTAGATAGTAGGCGTGTGTGTACGTGAATATACATGAAAGTGTATATGAGGATTTGGATTTCAAACAATAACTATCAAGTTACACTAATCATGGCATATGGGTTAACAATCTACAATATACAATCTATTTAATCACAACTTGCATGGCTAACCATATATATATAAAAAGGTAGAGACTTAGTTATGTATTTATATATTATAACATGTATGCCTAAGCTCTATATATATATCTATCTAGATATATAATCATAACATAGAGGGGAAAAAGGGTTAGGTTACATGACAGTGTATACCAAATTAGGGTGTGTGTGTCCTTGTACAGGGTTATAGCTTAGTATTGAAAGGTTAAACCCAGTTTTAGTTCAGCATTTACATACAAAATCTGAAAAGATGCTAACATTTAAACCAGTGCAATATTAACATAACACAGTTTCAGATTTTAGGGTTTTGAACATCGCAACCAATCTCAATGGTCCCAATACATCCTAACATGATAGAAATAAAACCCTAACATACTATCCATGCATTTATCTACGCATACAGTTCAATATTACATGTTAAATCTGAAATTGAACATTTGAAATCAATGTGAAAATGTTAACATATATTCAGTTTTCAGGATTTTGGAGAAATTTGAACATCAAAACCAACTCAATGTTTATCACAACTATCATGTAAGAATATAAAACCTAACATTATATCCCTACAACAACAATGTACACAGTACTAAATATTACATTTAAAACAACAATTTGAACTAACATTTAAAATCCAGTATTAAGGGTTAATATGCACATAGTCTCAGATTTGACAAATTAAATCCAAAACTCAACAATTTTTTTTTAAAATAAAACTCTAGGTATGACATACATGTGCAGTGATGTAAACATAACTAATAACATGAAATTTATATTTAACTTACGAAGTTAAACTGGAAAAGCAGAAAACCAGAAATATTGGAGTTTTGAAAATTTAACATCAACGACATATTAATATTTATTTAGATAGGTGAAAATCAAGTGTAGCATGCATAAGTGTCACGAAAGTATCCACTATATATATTCATATATATATATATATTCTCATGTCCCAAAATAAAAATCAGATTCTATACCAAGACCAACATTAGATTCCTACCAATATTGTAAAACAGGTGATTGGTGTAATCAAGACGATTTATTATTATTTAATACAAGAATAATGGCAAGAAGGGAATAACGATAAAATCTATTTTGCTTATCTGTTTAAAAGAAGGAACCATTTTGAAATCCAGAGTTAAGATATCAAATCCAAGGTAAAGTCTAGCAAAATCATCGATTCATTGTATTAAGAAGAAATTCATAGAAGAAGTTACACAAAGGTTTATAAAATAGCTAAAGTTACTCCTAAGCTAAATAATGAGAAGCAAAACAAAACAAAATAATTAATAATTCCCTTTTTTTGAAGGACTGAAACAAAGTAGAGAAAACATGTTCGAAAATATTTAAGGTACAATCTGATAATCATATGCGTCTATCCACAATCATGGTACTCTAAATCCTCGTCATACTAGTAAGCAAGGCTACGATAATCACAGAGCCCTTGACTTATGCACATATCTCTAGAATCATGGTATTTAACATTTTTGCGGTGCCGCTAGCTTGGCTGCAAAAACCTTAAATTTCCACACCCGAGAAATATATCCAGAGTCAGACTATATGTCCTCACCATGCTGGCTAATGTGACTATAGAAGACTAGATTCCATAACATAGATGACCTAGCCCATATAATTTTATCTTGCCAAAAATTAAATTAAATCAACAATGAATACCCAAAAATTAAATCAAATTTATCAACGAACATCAAACTAAAAAATGAACAAAATCCTTCAACCATATAAATACAAACTCGGATGCTACAGCTAATCGTCAAGATTCAAAATTCAACAATCTTTCATCAAAATCAATAAATACAAACCCAAATTCAACAATAATCCATCAAATTCAACAACAGAAAATAAAGATAAAACAATCAAGGAAAAAGAGAGTTTTCAAATCGAAGTTAAAATAAGATTCTCAAGGGTCGTCCCAGGAATCTCTCAAGGATTCCTAACTGTGATTGAGTACCTTCAAAATATATCCTAATCCTACTGCAGGCTGTAGTGGTACTCAAGTTTGAATACCACTACATAAACTCGACCTGCATGGGCCACCACTAAAAACGTGTCACGACCCGCACCCTAGAGTTAGGGCACGAGAACGTAACAATGCCCAGCCTACGTCGCAGTGTCGGCGGTAGAACGCTGTCCTAGGTCTCAATGCATCTAACAGTATAAGACTAAACAGTTTATACTCCCCGAATGGGGGTGACATAGCCGAATGTAAACTCAATCACATCTAAGGTAGAGCATAAAGGAAGATAGATAAAACATGAAATCGAAAAGAGATACAACAGATAGAAGTCTAACTGTCTAAGATACAAACTCAGAATACATCTCAAAACTCAAATACAGTAATCCATAAATACAACTCAAGATGACTGAAAATAAACTATAAGCAAAAACCCTAGCTATCTATGCAACCTCTACTGTCTCCTCTAAGCTGCAGGCAACCTCCAGGCTATCTGTAAAATTTATCAACAGGTCCAGTCAGGATAGGAGCGAGTACAGTACATCTCAATAAAATCATAACCGGTTAGGAAATATAAACATGCTAGAGAGTAAGATACAGGATCTGAAGAATAATATGATAAAAGAGAGAGACTGTAAGTAAATAGCTACAATATATAGAGAACTAACCGTGCTAGTGATTCAGAGCACAAGATGGTTATGTAGACGGCACAATGTTATGCACGAGTAATCTACAGAGGTTTGTACACGAGTAATCTATTGGATTGAATACATAACCACTTCTACTCCCCCGCCCCAATCAATACACAAGGATCCAGCTACGTTATGTTATTATACACAAAGGTCATGTGAAAACATGATTATACACGATTCACACGTTTCGTACACGAATGTAACAAATACAAGGAGTACATGATGTTCCCGATAAAGTACACGAACACGAATACCCGATGTATCCGCTAAGGGGATAACATCGCACAACCAGATCCATATAGTACTAATCCGTGTTTCCAACGTGTCAGCATCATGTAAAGTAATCTAAAGCAGGAATATAATCCTAAACAAGATATGAAATGATCAGAGAATGTACTCGCCTGATATCTGAATGTCCAAGGTAAAGATATTGTCCGAGAAGAGGTGTCTGGCTCCTAATTAGAACAGCACAAGTCACGACATGTCCAGAAGGGTAATATAAAGCACTACAATGCATTCTACATGAATCTAGGTCAAACTAGGCCAAAGTCAACCCTTGGTCAACTCTGGTCAACTGCAATAGTCAAACTAGGTCAAACTAGGTCATGTCCTAACCCAGCAAGTCTTACTAGGCCTAACCAAGACTATCCTAGCAAGCACACATCAATACAAGGCTATACAAGCCAATATACACCCAACTCTATATAGCATGCAATTATTCAATACTCAAATAGGCAAGAATTTATATTGGATATACACTAGGTAATCTATTACTTTAAGCTATATATGCCTACACATATATACACATGCATATATTGGTATTCAATATTAGGTCTATAATCATGGCATTTCAAATGGTTATATAAACTTATATATTACAACACAATATGCTAACATATATATAATATACATACATAGCTAAGTTAACTGTATTCATAAATACTTATGTAAGAGGCTATGTGTGTGTATGTGAACATTAGGGGTGCAACTCGGGCGGGCTAAACCCGAACCCGATCGGATAAACCCGTTAATGGGCTGGGTTAGGATTGAATATATTCGGGTTCGGGCTCGGGCTCGGGTTAACATATTTGAACCCGATCAAAAATCGGGTTGGGCTTGGGTTCATGTGTTGGGTAACCCGAAGAACCCGAAACCCGACATATATATATATATATATATATATATATATATATATATATATTGTTTCATACTACTTAAATGAAAAGTTTAAACTATAATTTTTTTCACCCGAACTCTTCAAGTCCTTGTCCTATATCTCATTTCAGTTTTACTTTGTAATGATTGAGACTTGATTGCTATTTGATTATGCATTTAATATTACTCTTGTTTAAAATTATTTAAAATATCATATATGAGCCCGATAAACCCAATGGACCCGACCCAACCCGATCCTCCGGGCTTGGTCTTGGGCTTCATATGTTGAACCCGAAGTCGGGTCGAGCTCGGGCTAGGCTTATGATCTATCGGGTTGGGCTCGGGTTGACCTCAAACCCGACCCAACCCGCCCGAGTTGTACCCCTAGTGAACATGGCAAAGGGGCAAGAGAGGGTTAAATGGGCATACATAGTGTATACATATCAAAGAGTGTCAAAGTGTAAGTGAACAAAGTGTCAAGTGTGATAGTGTCAACATAGTATAAGGGGTACATGAGGTAATATAGGATTTGTGTTAACATAGAATATTACATCTCATTAACTTGTATATTGCATACATTACATCTATTATTACATTACATTCACGCGTGCATTCATTTATTCTTTTTGTACCACTATATGCACCATACATTACATACTATGGAACATACATATTCATTACAAGCCATACTTATACATGCTTACATTAGATAGGATACTTACACCTCATACATCATTTATTTAAACATTTACTCATGCTTGCATTCTCTATTTAATTACATAATATATATACATTAACATGGGTTAAAATCAAATAGAATATTATATTACACACAAGGGTGCACAAAATGCATATGCCGAATAGTAACTCCTACTAATAATCAATACTGTACCATCTCAGTATGAATTAAAATCTAGGATTAAAGTATGTTATAGATCTATGTGTTAGATTTCTGAAACTTCAAACGGATCGCGTTTTCGTTTCCGGAAACTCCCGGAATCACGAAAACACCGAGAACGCGTTTGTCTTTCGTACAGCTGACACTCAAATAAATCTCCAAAAAGTTACAGAAAGAATTAGGCCTATTAATATATGTTTTTGGAAATCTAACTTCAATACGCTTCTTTTAAAAAAAACGGGAGATTAATCCGAGCTTTGAGCTAGAAGTTATGATATTTCTAAGTTATGGCTGAAATTAAAAACGTGGATAAAAATCATGACGGATTTGGGTAGTTTGAGCCAAAAGAATACACAATATATATCCTAATTATCCACAACAATAATAGCAATAATAATATGAGGAACCACACTCACAAACTTGATTATATAATCATCATGAACCATTTATTACATATATAAATATAGACACTCTCATTACAATATATATATATAAATCTATATATGTAACATGAACACATCCACAACACAAAGGACACTCCTATGACCTCCAAATGGACACAAAATAGACACAAATGGAGATACAACCTTGGGGGTCATTCCTATGGGTTCAAAATAGACCTATATGCATGAGGAAATGAAAAGGGGAAGGGATTTATACCTTCCGGTAGATCGAATCGAAGAAAAACCTTCCCGGAGCGACACCGACACGTAGAGATTCCAAAAGGACACGAACGAGCTCCGAATCCTCCCAAACTTGGGTAGCTTCCTCCTTGGCTAGAATGGAGAAGGAAAGAAGAAGATTTGGTAGTGAAATGGAAGGATTTGGTGAAAAAATTGCTAGGGATTGCTCTCTAGGAATTTGGGGAAGAACAAGAGAGAAAAAAATAGATGGATAATGACAAATGGGAGGCTCAACCCTATCCTTATTATGGCTGGCCATAAAGGTGGTTTTGTCCTATTAGGAAAAGTCCAAAAGCCCCTACTAACCTATTCTATGAGTATTAGGAAAGGGCTAATTGGTTGGGGCTAAATTAGTCATTCTAAAGTCTCTAATCACACTAACCTTATCCATAATAATTAGTCTAACCTCTAACTAAAATATTTCTATCATGTGGAATAAAATTAATATCATGTGGGCCATGCCTAACTAGTGTGTGGGTCCCACTAGAGTCAAACTACCCCCGGGTCCCCGTTACAAGTCAGATTGAGATGAAATTCGAACCCGACTCAAATAATCCCAAAACAATATCATAAATAATAAAATAATATCAAAATAATTCAAAGAGGTCAAATGCAAAAAAATATCCTTAGGCCAAAAATGACATTAAAATATCATAATCACATGGTTAGGCTCTAGGTCAAACAGTCTCTAGGATTTCACTAGCAAAACGTCAAAACCACAAGTCATTGATTTAAATAATTTTAAAATGATTTAAAATCACCAAAAATCATATCATGAATTAAATATCATTATTAAAATAATTATAAACACGAAATTTTAAAATTACTCTCATTTGGAAAACTGGGTGCTACAACAAACACCTAGGTGTATCCACTGATACGTGTCCGATACGGACACGTATTGGACACTAAAACTAACAAGGCCTATACCAACAGTTAGGGTAGACCTAGGACTTCCTATTCATACAATTAAAATACTATTTTATGGAGGAGATTAGGATTTACCTAGGTGAGTGAAATGGCTCAAAAAGCCTCAAAGAGAGTTGTTCCTCAAGCTACCCAAACTCCTCCAAATTGCTCCTTCACTGAAATTTCTCACCATAGCCATCAGATGCACAGAGATTAGAACCTATTGCAAGAAATTAAAAGGAAAAAGGAGTTGAAATAGAGAAGATAGGGATTGGGGAAGAAAAGGGTTTACCTCTATTTCCAAACTTGCTATTTTTTCTAAGGAGACTAGCCCCAAGTGAAGAGACATTAAATAGGTGGAGGAAAACCTAGGTAGCCGGCCAAGTGGGTGTAGGACTAGGGTTAGGGTTTCATTAGTTGCCTATGGGCCTAAGCCATAAGTCATGACTTATGAAATCACAAGCCATTCTCTAGCCTAATCAAATCCTATTTTCCCCAAATTATTTCTAATGAGTAGGATATCACTAACTTAGGTCAAGCTAGGGTTTCATAATCTAACCAAGTATCCATGACTAAGGTTAGCTTCTAGGACAGTCCTCTAAGTCACCCTGAGTCAAAGTCAAGAATATCACTAAATCAATTATACTAAAAAGCACTTAAATTCCAATCATTATAATTAATACTAAATAATTCCAAATAATTTCCAAAATTTTAAAAATGACCAAAATACCCTCAAGATAGAAATGTGATAGTGAAAAATCTACCTCCCTTAAAATAATTTCGTCCTCGAAATTAAGGACGAAACTAACAGATGAGAAGGATAGATAATCATACCTCACGGTGCAAACAGATATGGGTATCGCTCACGCATCTCATCCTCCCGCTCCCAGGTCTACTCTCCTGGAGAATGATGCCTCCATGCGACGCGAACCAAAGGTATCACCTGATTTCTCAGCACCTTCTCTCGGCGATCCAGAATCTCCACAGGGTGCTTTGGATAACTGAGAGTTGGTCCAACCTCAATCTCCGAATGATCGAGCACATGGCTAGGGTAAGCCACGTACCATCTCAACTTTGATACATGGAATACGTTGTGGATACCCACTAGTGCAGGTGGAAAGTCTAGCCTGTAAGCCACATCACCGACCCTCTCGCTGATCATGAAAGGTCCGATGAAGCATGGGCTAAGCTTTCCACCTCCACCAAAACGTATAGTACCACGAGTCGGAGATATCCGTAGAAAAACTATGTCTCCGACCTAAACACAAACAAGGTCTCAAGTTACTAAAATCAAACACGATCAATCAAACAAAACAAAAATACAACATACTTCTAATCCTATCTCTAAATCTATACCTCAAACTCCAACGGCCTCCGGTGGCTACCGGCCCAGTTGTAACCTCCGTTAACCAATTTCTTAGATTTTTGATTTTTGAATTTTTTCAAAACTCTCAATTTTCTGATCTCGAAAAACGTACAAATTCTAATTTTGAGAAAAATAATTTTTGACCGTGATTGCTATCGGTCCCTGTTGATTTGGTCTACTATTTTATGCAATTTTATTCTATTAGAATTTTCTGTCCATTCCTTAAAATCAATAAGTTATAAATATTTAATTTTGTAAAAGAAAAATAATATTTAACAAATTTATTTTTCGATATTTTCGAAATTGATTTTTCCTAATATTTATTTAAATATTGCTATTGCAATTTCTAATTAAATTAGCTAGCGATTTTACTGGCAGTAATTAACTAATTAATTTAATCACAAGCATATTTTAGCAGTTAGTAACTAAGTTAGCATTAGTATGTTAGTATTTTTCACTAATTCGCCTAATCTCTATTACATATACATTTTTAAGTTTTTCCCAACCTACCCTATATATAGGCCCTCTTTCCAATGCTACAAGGAACAAATCCCCAAAACCTAGAAAATTCTAGCCGCCAACCCATCCTCCATGGATAGATCCCAGCCACCACCTCCAAGCCATTCTCGGCCGATCACCACCACTTCCACCGTCGTCATCCTCGACCACCACCATCGTCCACCACCAGCGCCCCTCACCACAGCCACCATAGCCACACCCAACTATTGACCACGGTCAATGGCCGAATTTTGACAACCACCCTCACCATTACCGCCAACCACCATGGCCCATCGGCCTAGCACGCCACCACCACCATTCACCATCACCACTCCTTGCCGTGCTCATCCCGACTGAACCCCGGCCAGACCACCTCCCTGCTGTGAGTAACACCACCACCACCACCACCACCGATAGACACCACCACCACCAAATCATTGAGAGAGCGAGAGAGAGACCCCCTTACCGTTCTTCGCCGCCCGCCGCATCCGAGCCAGTGCCACCCTGACCAGATCCGCCCCTGTGGCCGCCCCTGCCCGGCCAGCGCCACCGTCGTGGGTGCTAGTCGTCGGATCTGGACACCCGACCTCGTCGATCCGTCCCGACGCCGCCTCCCGAGGCTAGGTGCCTAGCCACGACGCCTCCGTCGCGTCCGACCAGTCGAATCAACCTCCTGGTCGCCACCGTCCCTCTGCTCGCGCCGCCACGCGAGCCCTCCATCAGCCGACCCAACCCCGGCCCAGATCCGCCGCCAGACCTGTGCGCCGTCCGCTCCGCCACCGACAGGCCGACGATGAGCCGTTCCTCAGCCCTACTGGCGCCGCTCCGCGCCGGAGCCCTGGCCGAGACCCCGCTGTGAGCCTCTCCTTTTCCTCTGATACGAAATTAGGGATTGAGCCCCCTCCTTTTAGATGATAGTGTATATTAGTTAATATATAATAGTTTATATATATGGGTTTATATATTAATATATAATTGTATATATATATTACTTTATGGATTAATGTATAATAGTATATACATTAGTTTATATATATTGTATAATAGTGGTAATGAAATTGGAATTTATTACTATTATTAAAAGTATTATTGTAATATTATTACTAGTATTATTAATGTTATTGGTTAATTATTAATTTATATTTAGGAAATTTTTAGTTAAATAGTTATAGTTAATTAGTTTTGCTATTAATGTAAATATTTAGATATTTATGTCTAATGTATATAATTTGGTCTCATTATTATTTTTATTAGTATTATTATATTATCATAATCACTTACTTGGAAAATTATATAAAATATATAATAATATTTCTAAAATATTATTAGTAAGTTTTAACCTAAATTATTATTATAGTATTTTACCTACTTAATGTGAATATTTCTTGGCACCTAAAAATAATTACTGGACTACTAGTTTCAACTATTAACTGAATATGGCATACTTGTGATATATATATTGACCTTACAAATAATTTCCATAATTTCTTATATATATTTAGTTATATATATTTATTCATAATCGTGACTATGATAGTCATTTTCTATTTCTTGATTTGATTATCGTACCAAATCCTGATTTTAGACTTTTATATACCAAACTAGGCTATTTGGACTATTCTGGACTCATTGGGACTGCCCGTGTCGTCGTCTGGAACCCTTTGTAGAGCATGGTATTGTACCTACCTCATGTCGGCACGTTCGTGTCGCACATGTCGACTGCAATCAAATCAAGGCGAGTACATTCTCTGATCATTTCATATCCTGTTAGAATTATTTTCCTACTTTAGATTACTTTACTTGATACTGTCACATTGGTCACACGGATTAGTACTATATGGATCCCTTCTTGAGATGTTATCCCCTCATGGAGCATCGGATACTACATGTTCTGTGCATTTTACTTACATGGTGTATCACTATGCTTCACGGTTCATTGATCATTTGTGACATGTACTCTCATGATTACAGAGTCTTCCTTGAATCACCCATTTATGGGTATTTCTAGAATCACCCATTTATGGGCCTACCATGTATCACCCCTTGTGGGCCATTGCATGGAATCATAACATAATCTGGCTGGATCCTTGTGTATTGATTGGGGGTACGGGGGAGTAGAAGTAGACATGTGAATAATATCCAAGTAGTGTAGTTCCCAGAATCACTCCATAGTATAGTTTCCAGAATCTCCTATGCCATTCACTTGTTTATATTGTACTCTGACTCACTAGCCACTGTTAGTTCTCTACTTATAGTATATATTTCTATTACAGTTCTTTCTCTGTTTACATTCTGTACTTTCTTTCAGTTTTTTATATCTTACTCTAGTGCATGCTTATATTTCTAACCTGCTATGATCTGTTGAGATGTATTGTGCTCGCTCCCATCCTGACTGGACCTGTTGATAAATTTTACAGATAGCTTGGAGGTTGCCTGCTAGCCTAGAGGAGACACAGTAGAGGTTGTATAGATAGTTATTTTAGTTGTCTTGAGTTGTATTTACTTTATGGATTACTGTATTTGAGATTTGAGATATTTTTTGGGTTTGTGTATCTTAGACACTTAGACTTCTATATGCGGTATCTCTTTGTGGATTTCATATTTTATCTATCTTTTATCATGCTCTACCTTAGATGTGATTGAGACTGTATTTGCTATGTCACCTCCATTCGGAGTGTATATACTGTACAGGTACCTTTATATTGTTAGATGTTGACCTAGGACAGCGTTCTACCATCGACACTGCAGCGTACGTAGGCTGGGTGTACCCACGTCTCGTGCCCTTACTCTAGGTTGCGGGTTGTGACACGTTTTTAGTGATGGTCCATGCAGGTCGAGTTTGTGTAGTGGTATTTGAATTAGAGTATCACTACAGCCTGCAGTAGGATTAGGATATATTTTGAAGGTACTCAATCACAGTTAGGATCCCTTGAGAGATTCTTGGGACGACCCTTGAGAATCTTATTTTAACTTCGATTTGAAAACTCTTCTTTCCTTGATTTGATTTATCTTTACTTTCTATTGTTGAATTTGAGTTTTTATTTATTGATTTTGATGGATAATTGTTGAATTTTGAATCTTGATGTTAGCTGTTGCATCCGAGTTTGTATTATATGATTTGATGGATTTTTGTTCATTTTTTGAATCTTGTTGTTCGTTAATAAATTTGATTTTTGGGTATCCATTGTTGATTTAATTTAATTTTGTCAAGATGAAATTATATGGGCTAGGTCATCTAAGTTATGGAATCTAGTCTTCTACAGTCACATTAGCCAGCATGGTGAGGACATATAGTCTGATTTTGGATATATTTCTCGGGTGTGGGAATTTAAGGTTTTCGCAGCCAAGCTAGCGGCATCGCAAAAATTTTAAATACCATGATTCTAGAGGTATGTACCTTAGTCGAGGACTCTGTGATTATCGTAGCCTTGCTTACTAGTATAACGAGGATTTAGAGTACCATGATTTGGATAGATGCATATGATTATCAGATTGTACCTAAAATACTTTTGAACATGTTTTCTCTACTTTTGTTTCAATCTTTCAAAAAAAAAAGGAATTACTGTTCTGTTGTGTTTTGTTTCTCATTATTTAACTTAGGAGTAGGAATAGGAGTAGCTTTAGCTATTTTTATAAACCTTGTGTAACTTCTTGCTATGAGTTTCTTCTTAATACAACGAATCGATGATTTTTCTAGACCTTATCTTGGATTTGATATTATAGCTCTGGGTTTTAAAATGGTTTCCTATTTTAAACAGATAAGCAGAACAGATTCTATTATCATTCTCTTCCTGCCAATATTTTATTTCCATCATTCTTTGTCTTATACAACTGTCCTGATTACATCAATTCTCTGCCTCGTATCTAATTCTGTCAGCTATACTTTGAAACCCTTGAATCTTCATATCATTTTACCTGAAAAATGTTGAGGAAATAACGTAAATCATCTAGTTCGAAAATGACGTAATTGGTTATCATAGGATGATTTTGTAGGAATCAGAATGTTGGATGTCAAATATGAAAATTTTGAGAGGGAGATGTGGTAAAGGTTTAGAATGGAATCGAGTGATAAATGTTATCAGTTTAGAAACAGTCGCAGAAAATTTTGGTTATGAGTAATTCATGGATGTATTTCAAAAAAATAATAATAATGAGGATATCAGAGGTCAACCTAGTTTTGAGAACTTAGAAAATCTTGGTTATTGATTCTTGGAAACTTTTACAAGGCTATGTAGAAATTAAGTAATGGAAAAAAGATTTAATTGTATTCAATGATTATGCGAAATTGAACTAGATATTGTAAGAGGGTGACTAGAGACAGAGAGAACACAAGAATTTTAAGTTATAGGAATTATTTTTAGATGATTGGAGGAAATTGTAGAATTCAAAAAGGATAATATTTGAAGGTGAACGTTGAAAAAAATAAAAAATATGAAGGTTGATTTATAAATAAGAATAAATTTTGTATGACATAGTGGTGTTAGAATTGAGTAAATACGAGACTGGATTTAAACAAGATTAAGGATTTCATAAAATAGATTTAGAGGTTTCAGATCTAAATTAGGACGAGGTGAAAGAATTTGGAAAATGGATTAAATGAATAAGTGTTGATACCTAAATAAGAGGGGTATGCTTCATAGGAAATGTTTTAGAAATTTAAAATTTTGTCTATGGTAATCATGGTAAAGGCTTAGATGACTGAAGGTTATAAAATCTTGGTGGTAGGCATATAAAGGTTGAATTTTCATATCATAACTTGTGAGATAAAGATACGATTGGCAAATTATGACCAGATAAGCAGGAACAAATCCATATCATCATTATATTTGTTTTGTTAACTCTGTCCTACTTACTTCCATCAAACTCTCTCTCATCTAAACCTGTTAGCTACATTTTAAAATCTCTTGAACACTTGTATCTCTCTACTTGGGAGAGGCTGATAAGGTATCGTAATCATCTAGCTCAGAAAAGACAAAATTATTATCAAGTGGTATCTTGGTAGGAATATGAGATGTTGAACATTGAGGAAGAATTAGTAGGAGAAATGTATGATAAGGATTGGAAACAATCAAGAGGCCGGTAGTACCAATTTGGGAACAATTACACACAGAGAATTATTTGAGTATGGATTAACTTTAGAGAAAGCGTGGGAGAAATTCGAGTAAGAAAAATTGTAGGATATACACTATCGGTGGGAACTGCCGTATTAAAGTTGAATTTTTTTGAATTAATAAGGATCTTCGAGGTCGATTCGGTTTGAGAACTTTGATATTTTTTTGTTACTGATTCTCGAGATATTTCATATTTGAATTAAAGATAGGATATTGAAATTTTGGAATCCAGATACATGGAAGGAGGATTTCGATTTTATGCAGTGATTATACGTAATTGAACAAAGCCTTGGTGAGAGAAGGACTAGGAACCGAAAGAACACAAAATTTTGAGTTATAGAAAAAAAAATATGGAGATTTGTGAGATTTCTAAAATTTAGGAAGAATAATATTAAAGGTATAAGTTGAAGGAAAAGTGAAGGTTAATTTGATTAATGGAGAGTAAATTTTATATGGTAGGGGTAGAACTAGAGTTAGGCAATGCAAGAGTATAATTTTGAACAGTGATAAATTATTAGAAACCTTGATTCAGAGATTTCGATCAGATCCAATTTAGGACAAGGTGGAGAAATTTGAACTTAAAGATGACTAAGTTGACAGCGGACTAAAAAAAAGGGAGTTATGGAAAAACTCATGAGTGGGAAAAAGGTCTAGCTTATAATAGTTATGGGGAAATTTAGTCTTCATGACAGAAGATTATGATTTTGGTAGCAGTAATATAAGAGTTTTTTTTATGATTGAAGAACAAGATTTGTAGTGGTATGCATGGGCTTGTGAGATAAGGTATAATTGGCAAATAATGATCGAATAATTTTGGCGGATGAAGCAGAGTGAGATGATTGTCTCGACTTTCCTCTACAAATCATGTATTTTGGTTTCCTATCCTAGTAGAAGAAATCTATTTCTTTATCCTTGAACTATTCCCTAAATTAAACATCGCTAAATTTTTTTTATCCTTCTTGATCATGACTCATCAATTCTAGTCGGCTTCTTATTCGCACCAACATCTTTGATTCTAGGCTATACTCAAACGATTTAAAATTCGACCATGACTTAGATTTTAATATTTTGGTTGCTCGTGTTCAGACTTTAATTTCGTTCTTCATCATGCCTAAATCATTTTGACCAAGGATCGATTGACCTTCACAATTATCTACCATCTTAGTCGTGTCAGAATTGATTATGTCTGGATAATTTTCCTATAGCGCCTAAATTTTGATTCTCTAATCACCGTGCTCAGATTTCATTCCTAATCATGACTAGGTTTTGAACTTCTTTCCGTTGCTCTATCCTAAATCGTACCAAGCAAACTTAGATCACTCCCAAATTTTTTTACCATGATCGAACTCAGATCGTATTTCATGTCCTACCAATTATACTTAACATATTTTCAATCGTGCCTGTGTGGCTTTGAGTCTAATTTTCATCAAGCCTAAACAACTGATCATTATATGCTCAAATTTTGATTTCACCATCGATTCTCCTAACCGTGATTGAAATCGTGTCTCAATGACTGGAGTTATTCCAAAGCATGCATATACAATATCGTTCGTACTACAATCTATCGTGCCATTCTAACGTGTCAAGATCATTAGCCGTGCCTAAGTAATTTTGAATTGATTATCTTGATCGTTCCAAACCGTCGTTCTTTGATCGTGCCTAAGGCACTGACTAAACTCTTGATCGTTCGATCTCCTGTCAACCTTTAAATTTCGAGGACAAAATTTCTTTAAGAAGGGTAGTTTTGTAACCTCCGTTAACCAATTTCTTGGATTTTTGAATTTTGTATTTTTTCAAAACTCTCAATTTTCTGAATCTCGAAAAACGTACAAATTCTAATTTTGAGATAAACAATTTTTGACTGTGATTGCTATCGGTCCCTGTTGATTTGGTCTACTATTTCACGCGATTTTATTCTATTAGAATTTTCTGTCCATTCCTTAAAATCAATAAGTCATAACTATTTAATTTTGTAAAGGAAAAATAATATTTACCAAATTTATTTTTTGAAATTTTTGAAATTGATTTTTCCTTATATTTATTTACAAAATATTGCTATTGCAATTTCTAACTTAAATTAGCTAGTGATTTTACTGGCAGTAATTAACTAATTAATTTAATCACTAGCATATGTTAGCAGTTAGTAACTAAGTTAGCATTAGTATGTTAGTATTTTCTACTAATTCTCCTAATCTCTATTACATATACATTTTTAGGGTTTTTCCCAACCTACCCTATATATAGGCCCTCTTCCCAATGCTACAAGGAATAAATCCCCAAAACCTAGAAAATTCTAGCCGCCAACCCATCCTCCATGGATAGATCCCAGCCACCACCTCCAGGCCATTCTCGGCCGATCACCACTACTGCCACCGTCGTCATCCTCGACCGCCACCATCGTCCACCACCAGCGCCCCTCACTACAGCCACCATCGCCACACCCAACTGTTGACCACGGCCAATGGCCGGATTCCGAAAACCACCCTCACCATTACCGCCAACCACCATGGCCCATCGGCCTAGCACGCCACCACCACCATTCACCATTACCACTCCTTGTCGTGCTCATCCCGGCCGAACCCCGGCCAGATCACCTCCCTGCTATGAGTAACACCACCACCACCACCACCGATAGACACCACCACCACCAAATCATAGAGAGAGAGAGACCCCCTTACCGTTCTCCGCCGCCCGTCGCATCCAAGCCAGCACCACCCTGACCGGATCCACCCCTGTGGCCACCCCTGCCCGGCCAGCGCCACCGTCGTGGGTGCTAGTCATCGGATCTGGACACCCGACCTCGTCGATCCGTCCCGACGTCGCCTTCCGAGGCTAGGTGCCTAGCCACGGCACCTCCGCCGCGCCCGACCAGTCGAATCGACCTCCTGGCCGCCGCCGTCCCTCTACTCGTGCCGCCGCGCGAGCCCTCCATCAACCGACCCAACCCCGGCCCAGATCTGCCGCCAGACCTGTGCGCCGTTCGCTCCGCCTCCGGCAGGCCGACGATGAGCCGTTCCTCCGCCCTACTGGCGCCGCTCCGCGCCGGAGCCCTGGCCGAGAACCCGCTGTGAGCCTATCCTTTCCCTCTGATACGAAATTAGGGATTGAGCCCCCCCTTTTAGATGATAGTGTATATTAGTTAATATATAATAGTTTATATATATGGGTTTATATAATAGTTTATGTATTAATATATAATTGTATATATATTACTTTATGGATTAATGTATAATAGTATATACATTAGTTTATATATATTGTATAATAGTGGTAATAAAATTGGTATTTATTATTATTATTAAAAGTATTATTGTAATATTGTTACGAGTATTATTAATGTTATTGGTTAATTATTAATTTATATTTAGGAAATTTTTAGTTAAATAGTTATAGTTAATTAGTTTTGCTATTAATGTAAATATTTAGATACTCATGTCTAATGTTTATAATTTGGTCTCGTTATTATTTTTATTAGTATTATTATATTATCATAATCACTTACTTGAAAAATTATATAAAATATATAATAATATTTCTAAAATATTATTAGAAAGTTTTGACCTAAATTATTATTATAGTATTTTACCTACTTAATGTGAATATTTTTTGGCACCTAAAAATAATTACTGGACTACTAGTTTCAACTATTTACTGAATATGGCATACTTGTGATATATGTATTGACCTTAACAAAAATTTCCATAATTTCTTATATATATATATTTAGTTATATATATTTATTCATAATCGTGACTATGATAGCCATTTTCTATTTCTTGATTTGATTATCGTACCAAACCCTGATTTTAGACTTTTATATATCAAATTAGGCTATTTGGACTATTCTGGACTCATTGGGACTGCCTGTGCTTCGTCTGGGACCCTTTGTAGAGCATAGCATTGTACCAACCTCGTGTCGACACGTTCGTGTCGCGCACATCGACTCCAATCAAATCAAGACGAGTACATTCTCTGATCATTTCATATCCTGTTAGAATTATTTTCCTGTTTTAGATTACTTTACTTGATACTGTCACGTTGGTCACACGGATTAGTACTATATGGATCCCTTTTTGAGATATTATTCCCTCAGGGAGCATCAGATACTACATGTTCTGTGCATTTCACTTACATGGTGTATCACTATGCTTCACGGTTCATTGATCACTTGTGACATGTACTCTCATGATCACAGAGTCTTCCTTGAATCACCCATTTATGGGCATTCCAGAATCATCCATTTATGGGCCTACCATGTATCAACCTTGTGGGACATTGCATGGAATCATAACATAACCTGGCTGGATCCTTGTGTATTGATTGGGGGTACGGGAGAGTAGAAGTTGACTTGTGAATAATATCCAAGTAGTGTATTTTCCAGAATCACTCCATAGTATAGTTTCCAGAATCTCATATGCCATTCACATGTTTATATTGTACTCTGACTCACTAGCCACTGTTAGTTCTCTACTTATAGTAGATATTTCTATTACAGTTCTTTCTCTGTTTACATTCTGTACTTTCTTTCAGTTTTCTGTATCTTACTCTACTGCATGCTTATCTTTCTAACCTGCTATGATCTGTTGAGATGTATTGTGCTCGCTCCCGTCCTGACTGGACCTGTTGATAAATTTTACAGATAGCTTGGAGGTTGCCTGCTAGCCTAGAGGAGACACAGTAGAGGTTGTATAGATAGTTATTTTAGTTGTCTTGAGTTGTATTTACTTTATGGATTACTGTATTTGAGATTTGAGATATGTTTTGGATTTGTGTATCTTAGACACTTAGACTTCTATCTGCGGTATTTGTTTGTGGATTTCATGTTTTATTTTTCCTTTTTCATGCTCTACCTTAGATGTGATTGAGACTGTATTTGCTATGTCACCTCCATTCGGAGTGTATATACTGTACAGGTACATTTATATTGTTAGATGTTGACCTAGGACAGCGTTCTACCGTCGACAATACGGCGTAGGCTGGGCGTACCCACGTCTCGTGCCCTTACTCTAGGGTGCGGGTCGTGACACCAGTGCCGATGTCTGTCCTGCGCCACGCGAAGTGTGTCTCTGATGAGCTTCACATTCTCGGCTGCATCAAAAACCATCTCTGGTCCCAGTAAAGCTCGCTCTCCAACATCATCCCAAGATAAGGGTGTACGACACCTACGCCCGTACAGAGCCTCGAAAGGAGACATCTCAATGCTGGCCTGAAAACTGTTATTGTAGACAAACTTCACCAAATGTAGATGATCCTCCCAGGAACCTCCAAAATCTAAGACGCACGTCCGCAGCATATTCTCGAGCGTCTGAATAGTCCTCTCTGACTGTCCATCCGTCTGGGGGTGGTATGCAGTACTAATCTTGAGCTGAGTGACCAAACTAGTCTGCAGACTCCTCCAGAAATGGAAAGTAAAGCGACTATCCTGATCCGAGATGATGCTGACCGGAACCCCATGAATCCTGACTATCTGTCGTATGTACATCTCCGTAAGCCTCTCTATAGACGTAACCACCTTGAATGGCAAGAAATGGGCCGATTTGGTCAACCTGTCAACGATGACCCAAATTGCGTCTTTTCCTTCTGGTGTACGCGGTAATCCAGATACAAAATCCATGGTGACATGCTCCCACTTCCACTCTGGAATGGACAACGGCTGCAATAATCCTCCGGGCCTCTGCCTCTCTGCCTTAACCTGCTGATAGACCAAGCACCTAGCTACGAAGCGAGCTACCTTCCGCTTCATCCCGTACCACCAGACATGCTCCCTCATATCTCGGTACATCTTCTTGGCACCAGGGTGTATAGAGTACCGAGATCTGTGGGCCTCCTGCAAAACTTGCTCCCTGAGCTCTTCATTGGGCACACATAACCTGGAACCGTGCCGCAAGGCACCATCATCTGCAAGAGAAAACTTGCCGTCCACCAACCCTGCTCGAACCTGCTCTCGGAGACACCGCAGAGCAATGTCCTCAAACTGTGTCGATTTGATCCTCTCCACCAAGTCTGACTGAATCTGCAAGCCCCACATCTACATCTGAACTCCGGACACGATCACCTCAATCCCAAGGCTCTCCAAGTCTGCAAGCAAGTGCCGATCTATGATCAAACACATGGTTGTCGGATACCTACTCAAGGCATCGGCAACCACATTAGCCTTTCCTGGGTAATACTGAAGTAGGATGTCTAAGTCCTTCATCAAGTCTAGCCATTTGCGCTACCTCATGTTGAGCTCTTTCTGTGTAAACACATACTTCAAGCTCTTGTGATCTGTGAAAATCTCCACCAGCTCTCCATACAGATAGTGCTTTCATAACTTTAGAGCAAAAATCACTGCTGCCAGCTCCAGGTCATGGGAAGGGTAGTTCTTCTCATGGGGACCTAACTTCCTGGAAGCATAGGCAATCATCTTCTCATGCGGCTGCAAGACACAACCCAGCCCCTTCCCTGAAGCATCACTATAGATAGTGAATCCTCCTGATCCTGAAGACAATGTCAGAATCGGAGCTATCGTAAGCCGCTTCTTTAACTCATCAAAAGCTGCCTGACACTCCTCTGACCAACATACTCAACATCCTTCCGGGTCAACCGAGTCAACGGCTCTGCAACCCGGGAGAAATCCTGCACAAATCTCCTATAATATCCTGCCAGCCCCAAGAAGCTCCTGATCTCTGCCACTGAAGTCGGTGCTGCCCATGCCTCAACTGCTGTGATCTTCTTCGGGTCCACTGAGATCCCATCTCCAGTAACCACATGACCCAAGAAGTCAACTCTATCCAAGAAGAACTCGCACTTCGAGAGCTTTCCATACAGCCTCTCTCTCCTGAGTGTCTCCAACACCACTCTCAAGTGCTCCTCGTGCTCCTCCTCAGTCTTGAAATATACCAAGATATCATCAATGAACACCACCACGAACTTGTCCAAGTACTGGTGGAACACCTTGTTCATTAAGTTTATAAACACTGTTGGTACATTGGTCAGCCCAAACGGCATAACCAAAAACTCAAACAGCCCATACCGTGTCCTGAAAGCGGTCTTGGCAATATCCTCCCCCTTCACCTTCACCTGGTGATAACCTGACCTCAAATCAATCTTGGAGAACACCCGAGCTCCGCTCAACTGATCAAAAAGATCATCGATCCGCGGCACAGGGTATCTGTTCTCGATCGTCAGGTTGTTGAGTGCTTTGTAGTCAATACACATGCATACTGACCCATCCTTCTTCGGCACAAACAATACTGGTGCACCCCATGGCGACGAACTCGAATGGATGAAGCCCTTGTCCTGCAACTCATCCACTTGCTTCGTCAGCTCCACCAACTCACTGTTGTTTACTCGATAGACGTGCTGAGAGATGGGTTTCGCTCCTGCAACCAAGTCTATCGAGAACTCAATGTCTCTGTCTGGTGGCAATCTAGGCAACTCCTCTGGAAAAACATCAATATACTCTGCTATCAAGGGGTGTGAAATCGTTTGCTCCTCAACCGAGACTCCGCAGAAAACTCCGCTGCTCTGCTCCGCCTGACGTCTGGAGTACTCGAACTCTGGCTCCCCCGGCACTCTGAAGAGAACTCTACCCCCTCTGCAATCAATACTGGCGTGGTGCCTGCTCAACAAATCCATACCGAGTACTATATTGTAGTTCGGCAATGGCATTACTGTAGAAGCATGGAAAATACTAAAAGAAAATGACTCATGCTGCCAAGGAACCTCATACGGCTCAGAAAGCCCATGCGGCTCGGAGAGTCATGCAGCATAAGGGGCTATGCGGTCCAAGGAACCCCATGCGGCTCAGAAAGCCCATGCTGCTCAGAGAGTCATGTGGCATAAGGGGCTATGCGGTCTAAGACATCCCATGCGGCTCAGAAAGATATGTGGCAGGACAGCCCTCTCCTTTGCCCTCTCGTATTAATTGCTTAACGGCTGACAACTCTGAAAAAGTGACAGCCCTGACACAAAAAGAAGTAATTATGACTCTGTCATAATGACGAATCTCTAGGGAAGAGGAAAGAGATCTCTGACACAAATTCCTCCGAGAGCCATAAAAATGCCACGTGGCCTTGCCACGTGGGCGTTCGTATGCGGCTCACTTCTTATGCGGTTCTGAGTGAATCCGTCCTATGCGGCTCAGGCCTAGAAAGCCTCATACGGCTCGAGCAAAGAACTTCTTATGCGGTTCAGAATGAATCCGCCCTATGCGGCTCAGGCTGAGAAAAGTCTCATGCGGCTCGAGCAAAAAACTTCTTATGCGGTTCAGAGTGAATCCGCCCTATGTGGCTCAGGCCGAGAAAGCCTCATGCGGCTCGAACAAAGAACTTCTTATGCTGTTCAGAATAAATCCGTCCTATGCGGCTCAGGCCGAGTAAGCCTCATGCGGCTCAAGTAAAAACTTCTCATGCGGTTCAAGAGGATCATCTCCATGCGGCTCAGGTGGATGTATCCCTATGCGGCTCACAATGATTACCTCCCTGTGGTTCAAAGGCTCAAGGGAGGGCCACTATCCAGACAGCCCTGACACGTGGCCCTAACCCTATGCGGCCCAAAGACATATGCGGCTCACTCGTCATATGGTTCAGATCCCCTAGTAGCTCCTAGGACACGTATCCTAAGCCAATTAATTTCTCAGATTTACTGCCATCAAAGATTGGGTCAAATCCCAATAATCTGGGACACGTGGCAGGAGAATAAATTTAATTTATTCGCAGACATCAGAAGATCATGATGAGGAAGATTTATTCCAATCAGCATTAATTGCTAATGGGATTTGGTGTAATCTACATTCGATGGCTCGGATTCGTCACAATCAAAAGTAAATGGCCTGGATTGACCAATCTACGGGCCGCCACCATCTCCAAGAGCTAATCATTGGCAACCCTAATGCTCACATCCCACTATTATAAATAGCAAGGTGCCATTCCCTTGTAAATATATACACGATCAGAAGGAGAGAGACAAAGAGAGCTTCCCTCCTATAATCAGAGAGAAAACCACAGAGAAAGAGAGAAGTCAGAAGAGCAACCCGAAGGAGAGTAAGGAGAGCATTTCTTCATCGATGCCAACCATCTTTTTACAGGAGCCAAGGCTGCATACCGATCGTCCAAGGAGTAAGGCAGGGCTGCCGTCGCCTTCCCGAGCCTCTATCGTTACCCCCAGAATCTAAAATAAATAATTGTACTTAGATTGCTGTACCTAGGTTTTCGTCCCTAGGCTTTCTTTGTACAAGCGAGTTTGTAACGTGAAGTAAAAGTCTGGTCCTCCGATAATTGTTCTGTTCTTTTATATTTCATGGCAAACACGATGGCGACTCTGCTGGGGACAAACTTCTCTACGGCTGAGGAGTTGGTGACGCAATCGGATGCAGCCAAGCTTGGCTCCACGCAATAAAAGATGGTCGTCCTCTTCGACCAACAGGCATTTGAAGAGATGCTCTCCGAGGGAAGCGCTGGCCCGATCCAGAAGCGCACCCGCACGACAAAGGCTCGCAGAGAGTGGAGGCTAAAATCATTTGCTCCTCCCCAAGCCCTCGACGGGATACCCTCTGTTGCTCAAGGCGGCGAGAAGGACTCTTCTGCGGCCCCACTTCAGACCGTAGACAACTCTGCTGTCTCCAAGTTCGGCAGAAGAAAACACTATGATGCTGGACTTGCAGGGGCAAAGAGGAACTCTATGCGATCAGAGCCGCATAAGGATGTCAGCCGCAGGGAGAAAACTCATGCGGCTACCTCAGCCAGCCGCATGAAAAAAACTCATGCGGCCACAACTGTCAGCCGCATAACTCATGCGGCTACAGCTGCCAATCACATGGATGAAACCCATGCGGCCAGGAAAGTCAATCGCTTGCAGAAAACCCATGCGGCCACAACTACCAACCGCATGCGGCCAGCCTGCACGGTCGTGGCTCGTAGCCGCATAAAAATAATTCATCCGACGGCAGAAGACAACCGCATGCAGACAGCCTGCACGGTACCCAACCCTAGCCGTATAGCGTCTATTCCACGCTTCTCTCGATCAGTCTTCGACCGTCTCTCATGCGGTCCTGACTCTGATGGTTATCTGGATGATAAGCCAGACTCTGTGGTATTCAATTTGGACTCCTCCTATTATGCACCCGTAAGTGCTAAAAGGAGGAAGTCTAGGGCAGCGCGGGCTCACCAAGCCCAGTCAACTGCCCCAACCTCTGACCATCTCGGCGTTCCGCTGATTATCACGCAGGCCTCTGATGGGAAGTTGTACAGAACTACTCGAATCCAGCCCCCGGTAGCGAACGGATAGAGTGGTTCCTCTGACCTACGTGAGGATATCCTTCACAAGTGCAAGAAAAGAGATGGGGCTTCGGTGTGCAAAGAGTCCTCGCTTGGACGTCACTGCACCCAAATCATCGTCAACTGCTGTTGCAACAACGCGGCAGTAACAAAAGATCGGACGTCAGTCTTCCAAAGACTACAGCGTCCGAGCTCAGAAGACGAGGCACCTCCTGTTGTCTCCTGCAATTCCACTCAGAAATCCCTCGTCGAGGGGAGAGGGAAGAAGGCAAGCATCTCTACCCCGAAGACCTCAACCACTACAGCTAAGAAACTGTCGTCCAAACGGTTGTCCTCCACCGAAGTATTCTAATACACCCGTTCAAAGACGAAATCTGCTACAGTGGGAAATTTATCATCCACATCGCTGGGGGTGGAGGGTAACAGTCCTCCAAACATCCACAACAATCCGGTGTTTCAAGGAAACGAACCCGGGAAAACAACTCTTCCATCAGGTACAACAGACGCCGACGTCCCCGAGGACATCCATGACTCTCAAGACGAAGCAGACTCTGAGGCTGGGGGTACCGTTCTCTCTGAGTCCGAACCAGAAGACAATATTCCCACATATCCCGATGACTTCTCGGTACATGGGTACGACTCGGAGGGCACATTCTCCACCGTTCCTTCCATCACTCCTGATGTAAGGACGGTGTTCATGACGGACAGCAATCAAGGTGGTTCCAGTAATCGCCAACGCATCGACAGTCTCGAAGCCATATTACTTGCTTTGGTCAAGTCTGTAGACGAGATTAAAGCAGCCCTTCCAACTCTGCAAGGAGGGACGCCTGGCCAAACAAGCACGGGTCCCGCAGTCAATACGGACTCGAATTCGACGGCACCAAACCCGGGCAATAATCCTTCCGAAATAACAGCCCCTACCACGACAGATGAGGCCCGAGAAGTAAGAAGAGAGGTTCAGGAGCTCCGAGCCATGTTCCATGCCCGAGAAAATGCTCAAGACCTCAGAATTCGGCAACCATACCCTGCTGAATGGAGGGATGTTCCATTCCTACCAAAATATAAGCCGTTCAATATCAACCCATATGATGGCAAGACCTCAGCAAGTCGGTACATCACTTACTTTGAGGTCACCACCGACCATCTGCCCCATGATGATGCTATCCTCACTCGATTATTCATTGGGACATTGGAAGGAGTCGCCTTCGACTGGTATCGCAACCTGCCGGACAACTGCATCCACTCCTTCGTCGGCTTCAAGCGCCTGTTCTTGGAGAGGTTCTAAGAAGTAGGGCAGGACGTCACCATGTCCACCCTCATGGACGTCATCCAAGGGGAGAAGGAGTTAACAAGGAACTACATTGAGCGGTTCCGCCAAACCGCCATGAAGCTGCCCTCCGAAAATCCAGATTCCTCTTTGATTGAGATCTGCCAAAAGAGACTGCTTCCAACAATCAGTCTCTGGATGGGCGAAAGTCAATTCAAAGATTGGAAGGCATTTATCATCAGTGCCACAAGTGCCGAAGAACGACTGAAGAAGGCTCGCCAACTGGGATTGTACATCTCAGAAGAAGAAAGCAAGGGCAAGCGTCCCAATAGCGATAATGGGGGTAGCCCCTCCAACAATCGGGACAGCAAGGGAAAGCAGGCTATGGTGGCCGATACAGCACAAAAACCGGAGCCAAAGCGAGCAGACAAACAATGGCCACAAATTACTTACTCCTTTGAAGACGGTCACGTCAAGCCCATCTTGGACATGCTCATACAAGGGGACATGATTCAGCTTCCTCCACCAAGACGGGAACCACGACCGGCAGAGATGGAGAATCCAAAGTACTGCCATTATCATCGCTATGTTCATCATGCTACACACGATTGCTATCAGCTGAAACGATACATCTAGAACCTCATCTATTCGAACGCTCTGGCCATCGATTTCGAAGAGGTAACCGTGGCGGCCAATATGGTGTCCGTGCAATTCGGCAGCTTCCTTCCGACGGAGACTCAAGACGGGGTGGTCCCCGTTCCTCTAGCGACAATAGAGATTACCAATCTTCCACCCCCGAGATCAGGCTGCCGGTCTAGTACCCCTCACCACATCTCGAGGGGAGGTCATGTGGGTCCATCCAGACTTAGTGTCAGAAGTAACTCAGTCCACACCATCTTCCACCGACAAGAAAAAAAGTGGAAAGGTCAGGACCTGTCACATAATCTCGGCAGACAACGAGGAAGCAACAGCCGTCGTCACACGGTCCGGAGCACAATCCCAACCTGTGGTTGACAATCCAGTTGAAAACCAACAACCCACTACAGTTGATGCTCCGGGACCGGCTCAGCCTTTAACGACTAACAAGCCTAGGCCGAGGGAGACTCGCTTCGACAAATCCCTTTGAAAAGAAGCAGCCCAAGGGCTAGAAAGGCCGTACAACTTTGACATCTTTGCGTAATTGGCTAACACACCGGCCAAGTTATCACTGTACAAACTCCTAAGGCTCTCCAAGGACGTTCGTAATGCATTAAGCGAAGCACTCCAAAATGCTGATGTCTATCTGGCTTAATCCAACCTCACCAGGGAGGACTCACCTATGGATCTCCAGGACAGTGTCTGTACGGGAGCAATGCCCAACATTGTCTTCACTCCGCAGGACATGCTCATCAAAACTAACCTACATGATCGCCCGCTATACTATACGGGATACATCGGCGACATGAAGGTGGATCGTATGCACATAGATCTTGGCTCTTCCATAAGCATCATCCCGAAGGGTCTGCTACATCATCTCCGCATCCCAATGCATCGCCTGACACCCACAAGCACCGCCATCAGCGGTTTCAATTCGGGCAGGAGCTACCCTATTGGGAAGATTCGTCTGAAGTGTCAAATTGGTGACCTCCAATCAGAAGTCACCTGCTATGTCATCGATGCAGACACTTCTTACAACATCCTCTTAGGGCGCCCATGGATACACGATTATATGATCATGCCTTCCACGCTGCACTAATGCTTCAAATATGTCGACAAATACGGCTTCGTGAAGACGGAATTTGCTGACATCGATCCCTTCAAAGGGGTCGAATCTTACTATTCGGACTCCTGCCTATACGAAAAATCGAAGAGGCACCTTAATGAAGGAAATGAACAAGCTGGTACCAAAACGGCTATGGGATCAGAAGGACCTCTAACGATCCACCTCCAAGCTCGCAAACCGGGCATGTCCGTACCCCTTACTGCCACTCTGCGGAAGGACGCGATCAGCCTCTCGGCGCAGGAGGAACAGATGATAATCCGGCTGCCAAGGTTCGGCCAAGTGTCGAGAAGCACAACGGGGCCACTAACAATCAGACTGCCGAGAGTCGGTCAACCCCATACGGAGAAGCTAAATCCCTCCGATAAGCCACTGACGATACGCCTTCCCAAGAAGGGTCGTCATCCCGATGCAAGGTCTGACACTTCTAGCGAACCAGCCACTCCTCGCTCTGCCTCAAGTGCCAAACTGGGGGTCGCTAGTCTGCCAACAACCCTACGCTCTGTTCCCCTAGTTGAACCTCTGACAATCAAGCTGTCCAGGGTGTCCTCTCAGTCTTCATTTACACAGGGGGTAGCCGAAGAGGAACCGGAGCTAGCCAAGTATGTGGCTGCCCACACTGATATTCCCTCCGCTGATGATGTAATCCCCCTAGAAAAGATACCTTACTTCATCAATAAAGGGTTATCTTTGAACTACACCGAGCTCAATAAGCTATGTACGATGTATGCTATGGAACACGGTATAGGCACCCACCTACACACACAAGTGACAAATGTGTACGCCGCGATCCAGCTTACTCCAGTAGAAGACGCTTACCGAATAGTCGAGGGAGGGGACCATCCAATCATCTTCGGCCGAACGAACAACCCGTATCCCTCCACCATAGAGGAAACTGACCTCGGGCCAGATGCCGGGAGACTGCATCTGTATCTGTATAGCCCACAATCCAAATATCTCATGAAAAAACAGGAGTATGATCTGGTGACGACGCCGGGTTTGAACTACGGCACTGGACGACGATTACCTTTAAAGTCGCCAGTCCCGGCGGGTAAACCACGGGATTACTATAACAAAACTCGATGCGGGTTGGGGTATGTAACGCCTACTACAACCCCTGAGAGTTTAGATGAAGAATGCGACTGGCAGTCACATTCAACCGGGTCACCAACTTCGGACTCGAATACCAGCATCGAAAATATGTTCAGACAAGTCATGACAGTCAATATGGCATTCGCCGACGCTTACGAAAAAGATGAAGACATCCCCGAAATCCTCGAGCTAGAACCGTAGGCCCAGCAGTTGGACGCACAATAGGAAAAGCAGTTCGAACAGAGAGAACCTCCTACTGAAGATGAGGTCATACAAGTGGATCTGGGCAGCGAATCTTCTCCAAAACCAATTTTCGTCAGTAAAAGCCTAACAGACGAAGAACGGGAGTCGCTACTGGAACTTGTCAGAGAATACATTGATGTATTCGCCTGGAGCTATGAAGACATGCCAGGGTTAAATCCCGACATTGCTCTTCACAAGCTCAACATTCGGCCAGATACGAAGCCGGTCAAGCAACAACAGCGACGCTTTCGCCCAGGCATCATGGACGCGATCGAAGCTGAAGTCAACAAACTGATAGCCAGCGGCTTCATTCGTGAGGAGCAACATCCCGATTGGGTCGCCAATATAGTACCCGTCCTCAAGAAGAATGGAAAGATTCGAATTTGCATCGACTTCTGCAATCTGAACGAGGCATGCCCCAAAGATGAGTTCCCCCTTCCTATCGCGGACATCATGATCGACAATACCTGCGGCTTCGAACGTATGTCATTCATGGATGGCTTCTCGGGGTACAACCAAATCAAAATGTCTCCTGATGACGAAAATTATACATCATTTCGAACACCAATTGGCACGTACTGCTACACAGTCATGCCTTTCAGTTTGAAGAATGTCGGCGCCACCTATCAAAGAGCCATGAGCATCATCTTCAGAGACCACTTACGCAAGACAATGGAGTGCTACGTTGACGATATAGCCGTTAAAAGCCGTTGCAAAGGAGACCATCTACAGGATCTAAGGACGGTATTCGACCTAATGCGAGCACACAATTTGAAAATGAACCCTACGAAGTCCTTTCTGGGCGTATCCAGCGGAAAGTTCTTGGGCTTCATCATAACTGCAAAGGGTATCCATGTAGACCCTGAGAAGACAAAAGCAATCATGGAGATGGGTCCCCCGAGAAATCTCTGCAAACTCAGAGGCCTCCAAGGGAGGCTAGCCTACATCAGAAGATTCATTTCTAACCTCTCCGGGCGATGCCGACCATTCACCCACCTCATGAAGAAAGGAGTCTCATTCGTATGGGACGAGGAATGTCAGCGTGCCTTCGACAGCATCAAAGAATATTTGTCAAATCCTCCAGTTTTGGTAGCCCCGATTCCTGGAAAGCTATTCCTGCTCTATGTACGAGCAATGGAACACTCCCTCGGGGCTCTGCTGGCACAAAACAACAACGCAGGCCATGAGCAGGCTATATATTACCTCAGCCGAATGATGATTGGGCCAGAGCACCGATACACCACTGTGGAGAAGGAATGCCTCGCCCTGGTGTTCGCCATTCAGAAAACGTGACACTATGTCGCCGGACAAACGATACATGTGATCTCACGAGTCAACCCTCTCAGAGTCCTCATGACTAAACCAGGGGCACTCAGCTCTCGACTCGCTACATGGGCAATATAGCTGTCCCCTTATCATATGATCTTCGTCCCACAAAAGGGCAGTCAAAGGTCAAGCCCTGGCAGACTTCTTAGCAGCCCACCCAGGCTCGGAGTCCTCCAGGATATATGAAGAGATCCCAGATGAGGTCGTCGACTCGCATGCAACCTCTCACGATAATATATGGCGAATGTTCTTCGACGGTGCTTCGAGGACCGGACCTAAAGGCAATATAGTCGTCGGAGTCGGGGTAGTGCTGATCTCCCCTTCCAGATTGGTGATTAACCGCGCTTATTCCCTCACAGAGCCCTGCTCTAACAATGTGGCCGAGTTCAACGCTCTGGTCATTGGCCTCCAACTTGCAAGAGAGTTGGGGGTAGAATACCTTGAAGCATACGGCGATTCCCGACTAATCGTGAATCAGATCCGGGACTCATACGAAGTCCGCCATGAAGACATGATCCCTTATCACCAAATGGCGATTGACATCATCTCTTCGTTCAAGGGGTTCTTCATCGAACATGTCCCCAGACTCCGAAATATCGAAGCTGATGCCTTAGCTAGTCTTGCCGCTTCCCTAGCAGTTTCGAATCATGATCGCCAATCAGTGGATGTGATAGGCCATGAACTGGTCTGTTCCAAGAACAATGTGCAATTCGTAGCGAGTTATTCCACACAAACGATCGATGATGCCCCAGATTGGAGACAACCATTCATCGACTTCGTCGTCTATGACATCCTGCCCGAGAACCCAAAGGAAGCCACTTTCGTCAGACGGCGTTCTCTCAGATTCTTCTACGATACGGAGACAAAAATACTGTATCGTCACTCTTACGACGGATTACTGCTTCGGTGTCTGTCAAATGCAGAGGCCAAAAAAGCCATACGAGAAGCTCATGACGGCGTCTGCGGGGCCCACCAGCCCAGCCCAAAACTGTAAGACCGCCTTCGCCGAATGGGCTACTATTGGCCCACAATGGTGGCAGATGCGATAGACTATGCTAGAAAATGCAAAGCCTGCCAAGTCCACGCGGACTTCATTCACCAACCATCCGAGTTTCTACATCTGACAGTGGCGTCCTGACCATTCGAAGCATGGGGAATGGATATCATTGGTCCAATCACCCCACCTTCCTCCCGAGGACATCGCTTCATACTTGCGACTACTGATTACTTCTCTAAATGGGCGGAAGCTGTCCCACTCGCAGAAGTTAAGACTTCAAATGTGATCAGCTTCCTTAAGCATCACGTCATCTACCATTTTGGACTGCCCCGAAGGACATTCATGATAATGGTCCGCAGTTTGCAAGCTACACATTCTATCGGTTTTGCGATAAGCACCGTATTCAGAATGTCGCTTCGACAATATACAACCCGACAGCAAATGGGTTGGCAGAGGCATTCAACAAAACAATCATCAAACTTCTCAAGAAGTTTGTCTCCTCCAATAAACGCGACTGAAACGAGAAGCTCGGCGAATGCTTATGGGCTTATCGCACCACAGTTCGAACAGCCACCGGGAATACACCATTCTCCTTGGTGTACGGGAGTGAGGCAGTCCTCCCATTAGAGACTCAGATCCCCTCACTACGTGTTGCCCTCACACATCAATTGACGACAAACGAAAACCACCATCGTCGGCTACAGGAATTGGAGGCACTAGATGAAAAGCGCCTCTTGGCTCAGCAATGAATTGAGCTTTACCAAGCACGCATCTCTGGAGCCTTCAACAAGAAGGTCAAAATCAGAACGTTCCAGGTGGGCGATCTCATCCTAGCAGTCCGAAGGCCGATGGTCATGACTCACAAGACTGTCGGCAAATTCCAGCCAAAGTGAGAAGGCCCATTTATCATTGAGACAGTATTCTCCAATGGTGCTTACCGCCGCGCAAAATAAAACGGAGACTTGCTCATGTTGCCCGTCAACGGCAAGTTCCTGAAGAAATATTATGTCTAAATGACATTCTCTTCGGATTATCGAGTCATGTACCCGCTGGTATCGCTGAAATCACATCTATAATATTTCAGATTATCGAGTCATGTACCCGCTGGTGCCGCTGAACTCATACTTTCTCAATATTCTAAATTACCGAGTTATGTACCCGCTGGTGCCTCTGAACTCACATCCCGGTCACTCTTTTAGATATTAAGTCACGTATGATTATACCTCTGAACTTCCTTCCTGGAAGAGATCCTCCCTCATGGTCCACTACCCGCGCTCCCAGTGCACAAAAAGGGTAATCGATCCACAAATTTCTGAAATGGCCATGTCCTCATTACCTCTGAGTCGTTTTCACTTCCACCAAAAAAACAAACCACCCCCTCGCATGGAACTTCCACATTCTCCTACCTCTGAGTTGTTCTATGTACCCCCTCTTCATTGAGCCCACTCCTGCCATGTCCTCATTACCTCTGAGTGGGAAGGCTCCGTCGAAGAAACCTTCATGCTTGCCATGTCCACATTACCTCTGAGCAAGTATGTAGGTCCCCTTTCAACCTATTATCTGTACCCACAACCGGAGTACGACAAGGATAATAGGTCCACAAATGTCCTCTGTTGACCACAAATGTCCTCAGTTGACCACAAATGTCCTCTGTTGACCACAAAAGTCCTCTGTTGACCACAAATGTCCTCTGTTGACCACAAATATCCTCTGTTGACCACAAACATCCTCTGTTGACCATCAATATCCTCCGTCGAGTTCACTCCTGCCATATTTTCATTACCTCTGAGTAGGAAGACTCTACGTTTAAAAGACCTTCCTACTTGCCATGTCCTCATTACCTCTGAGCGAGTATGTCGGTTCCCCTTCATCCTATTATCCGTATCCTAAACCAGGGTACGCCAAGGATAATAGGCCCATAAATATCCTCAGCTAAATTTCTCAGCACAAACCTACCACCTCATCATGTCCCAGGAGCCCAGCTGCTCTACGGCATTCCTTTTTCCAATACCAAGAGCACCCATGACCACTTTGCCATAGCTGCCTCAGGTATCCTGACCAAAACTTGTTATCTGTACCTAAAACCAAGGTATGCCATGGGTAACAGGTCCACAAATATATCCCCTATACGGGGGAGAACATCACCACAATATCACAGGCGCAGCAAGCAATACAAATGAAGGACAGAATGAAAAGTATTCTTTATTTGAAGGAAGAAAAAGCATTACATACTTCGGGATCATGTCCCCTTCAGAGAGAGAGAAAACAGAAATAAAATAAGAAAGAAAAGGCCGACTACATTTCAGTATTGCACAACTCCAAGAGACAGTTTTTCACCAAGGCAGTCCTCCGATCAAGCCTCTGCTTAGCCCGACGCTCGGCCTCTTGGGATAATTGCTCTGCGTCATTCAAATGAATATACGCCTGCCAGTCGTTCTCCATCTTCTTTAGGGCAAGCTCTAGATTAGCAGAAGCCCTACTGTACTTGTCAGCTTCCTGAATAGCAATCCCTTTCTCGACACGAGCAGCCTCAAGCTCTGACTCCAGGAAGGCCAGTTTTCTCTGGAGCTCGAGGATCTGTTCCCTGGCATCAGTTACCCCGTGGGAAGCATCCGTCTCCCGAGTTGTGCATTCTTTAGTTCGACGGCTCCATTGGTCATGCAACCGAGTCAGATCCCGGCGGTCCTTCAATATAGCCGGTTTAAGCGATTCCTGGGCAGCCATCACCTTCTCCACCGCAATAATGGGGAAGTTACGCTCTTGATTTATGACCACCGATAAATCAGTCTGTTGCAACAAACGAAACTGGGCCACGAGACGATCAGCTTCTAATAGCTTCGGCTCCAAAAGCGCAGCCAATTCCCCTCCTCCAGGGAGTGTCTTAAGGATATTAATCTGGCCACCGGCACACCGACGGGCCAGAGTAAAGGGAGTCCCCCTTTCCACTGCTGCCTCGATCCCTCTCTTCAAGTGACGGTGGAAACTGGCAACCACGTCCTGTAATGCGTCATCCAAGACCTCTGTAGAGGACGGCGTCAGAGGGAGAGTGGCAGACGATACCGGAGGAGCAACTTCAGAAGTTACTGCACCCGCCACCAAGGAAGCAAATTTCGTACGTAAAGATGCTTGGATGGCGGCTAACTCCTCTTTCGCCGCCCGAGGAGCCTGGATGCTCGGCAGGGAGGAAAGGTTGACACTCGAAACTACATTCGCAGAGGAGGATATAGGGGGCACCGTCTCTTGTCCCAGTTGCACTGCCACTTGGGACCCCGAGCTCGATCCAGACGAAGGTCCTTCGACACAGAGAGGTTATGTCAGGCCCTCTCCGGTAGGGTGCGATCCAGCAACATCAATCACTAGCAACGAAGGGTTGGGATCTGAACATCCAAAGCAACCATTAGTCGACATAATCTGAAAGAAAAGATGACAAGAACACATAGGCCTACTCACGAGCTATGGTTCGATTTGCATTACCAGGGGAAGAGCGTGGGGACGACAGCTCGTTCACAGCCGACGTAGTTTCCCCACCCACAGAGTCATCATGTTGGGGTTCGGATGTCTCAGGGACGGGCGCGGTAAAGCCTTCGTCCCCCTGGGTTGAGGTCCCAACAAGGTGTGAATCCTCGGCCGCAACCGGAAGCACCCCAGCAGCAATGATAGTGGTGCACAAATAACTGACTAAGTGAGACAGGACCAGATCAGCCTCGGTAATCGAGTCCTGAGGAGCGAGCTCATCCGACGCCTATAAAGAGCAAAAGAAACAAGTAATTAGGCCATAACATAGAAGAAGAGGGAAAGAAACAGCTGAAGCCCAAATCATCTCAGGAACAACGTCCTCATCATCAATAAACAATCTGCGACGTCTTACCGCAGCGTGCTTCATGGAATAAGTTCGGTCATCAGCGGTAGTCACGCGCTTGCTTCGCTTACGTAAAGGATCAGGTACCGCAGATGGTTGATCCTCCACCACTTCGTCAGACAAAGTAGACGATTGACCCACGACCCTTTCAGCCGGCACGACAGGGGGTTGATTCCCAACCTCCTCGCCCGAAGAATGAGATAAGTCATCAGTATCTTGTTCATCGTCTTCCTCATCCACCCTAGTGGACTTTGAGTCCAGCACAGAACCCTGTTCGCCCCCCTCTTCCTCTTCTTGGACCCTTCTGGCTTCTCAGCCAAACTGGTGCCAGCAATGAAGCTAGTATTCATATCAAAACCAACATGAGGCTTGCTCGCTGCTACATGATAAAGGGTCGCTATATACAAGATGTCACCCTCCACCTTGGCATCAGGGAGTGAGAAGCTGGCTCGAGTATGGGTCGCATTATAACAATGCCAAGCCCGGACGCCATCAAGCACACTGCCCTCAAAGCTCAAGCAAGCGCTAGGGCGATCCAGGAACAACTGACTATACCCGAATTGACGAGAAAATCTACTGGGCAGATAAGGCTCCAGGTATACTCTATTTCGGTAACGATACACCACATGCGCGGGACGGATGTTGCGTAACCAAAGGAGCATCTTCTCAGATAAAAGTTGGGGAGAATCAACGCCGTCAACGTGTACCCTCCTCACTTCTTCGGGGGTGAATTCAGGGAGAGATACGAAGAATTCGGGCCCATCAATTCTTGCCAATGCCCTCCGGCAGGCCGGCATGGTATCATGTTCCCAAGGCTGATGATGATACCGAAAAAGGAAGACGTCATCATCAGTGACGTTTTCATCAGGTCCCGGCCTCATCAACGACCGATAGTGCATCAATAACCACCCCATAAGGTAGTGGTATGGTAGTTCTATCCGTTCAAAGTCCATCGACACATCACGAGCAATGACTTTGGATGAAAAGGCGCGAAGGCCGCGGTGTATGCTACACTCCATGGCCGGAAGGAGCGCCAGTCTTACCTTGAAGACCAACTTTACAGCAGGAAGAATAAAATGGCGGCTGATCCTTTCTATAGAACCTGCGCCGCCCGAAACTACACAATTGCGTAGCCACACCATCAAGAATCCAGCTAAGATCGCTTTATCAGACATCTCCCAGGTACCATAGTGAAAGTAACTGAGGGAGTCAGTACTACTCCCAAACCGGTCACGGGTAGACCTCGACTTATTGACCTTCAACATCATGTCCTTCACCTCCTCCGGGGTTCGAGGAGTTCGAGACGAAACTTGACCGGAAGGACGCAACTTGAAAGTATACGAAATCCAGGCTTTGGTGTGAGGGGCGTTCCCTTCTGAGCTATTTACTTTCTTGATAGCCATCTGGTGGCAGGCGCTGTGATGACACAATAGTTCTTGGTACACGGCGACGAAACCAGAAAATCGTCGATCCAGGTCTTCGAATTCTTTGTTCGTCGGTGTATATGCTTCAAAAGCTTCACCTCTCCACGGCAATCTAGACACAGCGTTCATTTCATGAAGAGCAAGCCCCAGTTCCCCTCCGGGGGCAAAGAAAGTCCCTGTGTGCCGATTATACAGCTCCAATAGAGCCATAAACAAGGGCTTGTTAATGGGCAACCCGTAGCAGGTACCCCTGATGGCGTAGTAGAGATTAATTTCTCGAAGGAATTTTCTATACTTCCTCAAAATCCACGAGGTAAGATTAGTCCATGTGGGAATGGGGTTGATCCAATTCAGCAGTGACAACCTGCCTATGGGATAGGACCCCTTGCGAGCGAGCTGATTCAAAAAAGTATCAGCTAGAGTGAAGGTAAAGTTAGGGCCAGTCGTGTTTACAAAAGTGCCCGGGAGCAGCCCCATCACAGTCCGACTCACGGATTCCTTGCCCGTACATACTAAACCCGTGTGCCCATTGTAGTGGATCTTGCTCACAAACATTCCCTGTTGGGTAGGAGTCAGGGAGTCCACCATTGTCCTACCTAACGGTACCATGTTAAACCATGAAAGAGGATAATGCCGCTTTATCTCGGGGATATGAATCTCTACCCCGTCTACAGAAAAATCCCAGTGCTCTGAGACATCCAGCAATCGGGAGTTCTTTATGGAAAAGGCGTCCCCAAAGAGAAAGGCCGGTTTCAGATATTCTCCATCCAACTTCCCCGAATTCATCATTGATAAAAGAAAGCGGAAAGGTTGTTTATTAATAGCCGCCACCCTCTCCCTAGGCTCATTAGTGGGAAGCTGATCCACTATACGACGGATTAAATCATCGAGCCGCGTGCCCACGGTGTACTGAGCTGAACCCACAAGGAGCTCTCCTGCTGGGTTGGTTGGGAGGTTCACTGAAGAAAGGACAAAAAAAAGAAACAGGATTAAAAGACGGTCAAAACAAAAAAATCGCTGAATAAAGAAGCTCTCACGAGCTTATGCGGTTCAGGTTAATAATGCCTTATGCGGCTCAGGCCCAATTGGGTCTCAAGAGATACAATTTCGAGAAAGCCTATACGGTTCGAGTCAATACAGTCTCATGCGGCCCAAATCAGACGAGAATTCCATATGACTCTAGCTAGATAGCTTATGCGGATTGGATGAATATACACAGTTCTAATAGAAGAACTCATGCGGCGCAAAACGCTACGCGGTTCAGCCTGCTATAAACATATGCGACTCCGTTCAGAGGAGACTTTACGCGTCTAAATCCTTCTTCTGTGGTTCAAACATGGGGCATTTTCTATGCGGTTCGGGCATAAAAAAGTCATGCGGCCCATACAGCATATGCGGCTCTACCATCAACTTGGTAGGAGGCTTGTGCATAAATATGCAACAGAGCCATGGGTACTCAAGATTCAAATGCAACTCTTACCATTGAAGGCAAGACGAACGTCAGAGGGCACTTCGGGCGCTTCAGGCTCAACGGCTGACGAAGACGTCACCCTCTTGCCCTTCGTGACGGCAGAAATGACTTTAGAAGACTTGGGAGCCATTACTTCGACGAACGGACAAAGAAGATCAGAAAAAAAAACAGAAAAAAGAGTGAACGAAAGAGAAGGTAAAGAAGTCCCTCCGGCTAAAGTCACTCATATTTATAAACAAAGGCGAAGCGTTTCGATCCCCGTGCATACACGCAAACCGATTCTTCAGTTATCAAAATAAGCCGCCGAAAATGAAGGCCAAGCTCCTCGGATCCCGCACCAAAAAGCGGCCTTTAAAAAATCAACAACATTTAAGTGCCAACGATTGACATATATGGCAAATAATGACGTGGCAAGAAGCTATCCGGCTGAACAGTCCCCTGCGGCTGAATCACCTATGCGGCTAAACAACCTATGCGGCCAAGATCTCAATACGGTCAGGATTTCATATGCGGCTAGAAGAACACATCCATGCTTCTTATTCAAAGTATTTTAATTTTGCAAATTGAAAACTTTGAAGGGGGTCTTGTAGAAGCATAGAAAATACTAAAAGAAAATGACTCATGCGGCCAAGGAACCTCATGCGGCTCAGAAAGCCCATGCGACTCGGAGAGTCATGCGGCATAAGGGGCTATGCGTTCCAAGGAACCCCATGCGGCTCGGAGAGTCATGCGGCATAAGGGGCTATACGGTCCAAGACATCCCATGCGGCTCAGAAAGATACGTGGCAGGACAGCCCTCTCCTTTGCCCTCTCGCATTAATTGCTTGACGGCTGACAACTCTGAAAAAGTGACAGCCCTGACACAAAAAGAAGTAATTATGACTCTGTCATAATGACGAATCTCTAGGGAAGAGAAAAGAGATCTCTGACACAAATTCCCCCGAGATCCATAAAAATGCCACGTGGCCTTGCCACGTGGTCGTTCGTATGTGGCTCACTTCTCATGCAGTTCTGAGTGAATCCGTCCTATGCGGCTCAGGCCTAGAAAGCCTCATGGGGCTCGAGCAAAGAAATTCTTATGCGGTTCAGAATGAATCCGCCCTATGCGGCTCAGGCCGAGAAAAGTCTCATGCGGCTCGAGCAAAAAACTTCTTATGCGGTTCAGAGTGAATCCGCCCTATGCGGCTCATGCCGAGAAAGCCTCATGCGGCTCGAACAAAGAACTTCTTATGCGGTTCAAAATGAATCCGTCATATGCGGCTCACGCCGAGTAAGCCTCATGCGGCTCAAGTAAAAACTTCTCATGCTGTTCAAGAGGATCATCTCCATGCGGCTCAGGTGGATGTATCCCTATGCGGCTCACAATGATTACCTCCCTGTGGTTCAAAGGCTCAAGGGAGGGCCACTACCCAGACATCCCTGACACGTGGCCCTAACCCTATGCGGCCCAAAGACATATGCGGCTCACTCGTCATATGGTTCAGATCCCCAGTGGCTCCTAGGACACGTGTCCAAAGCCAATTAATTTCTCAGATTTACTGTCATCAAAGATTGGGTCAAATCCCAATAATCTGGGACACGTGGCAGGAGAATAAATTTAATTTATTCGCAGACATCAGAAGATCATGATGAGGAAGATTTATTCCAATCAGCATTAATTGCTAATGGGATTTGGTGTAATCTACATTCGATGGCTCGGATTCGTCACAATCAAAACTAAATGGCCTGGATTGACCAATCTACGGGCCGCCACCATCTCCAAGAGCTAATCATTGGCAACCCTAATGCTCACATCCCACTATTATAAATAGCAAGGTGCCATTCCCTTGTAAATATATACACGATCAGGAGGAGAGAGACAAAGAGAGCTTCCCCCCTATAATCAGAGAGAAAACCACAGAGAAAGAGAGAAGTCAGAAGAGCAACCCGAAGGAGAGTAAGGAGAGCATTTCTTCATCGACGCCGACCATCTTTTTACAGGAGCCAAGGCTGCATACCGATCGTCCAAGGAGTAAGGCAGGGCTGCCATCGCCTTCCCGAGCCTCTATCGTCACCCTCCAGAATCTAAAATAAACAATTGTACTTAGATTGCTGTACCTAGGTTTTTGTCCCTAGGCTTTCTTTGTACAAACGAGTTTGTAACGTGAAGTAAAAGTCTGGTCCTCCGATAATTGTTCTGTTCTTTTATATTTCATGGCAAACAATTACGAGCAGGCTCACCTCCAATTTATGCCCTCCCAAAATAACATTCGGACCCTTACAAACATCACTCACGAGGATAATGCCACCCCCAGTGTCACCCTCACTTTTTCATGTTAGGGGTAAAATGGTAATTTTCTATTTTATAATATTTTTGAGAATTTTATTTTATGAATATTATTATTTAATTATTATAGGAGTCGGATTCGAATTTCATCGCATTCCGAGTTAATTCGGGACCCCGGTAAATTTCGACTTGAGTCGTAATTAGCATGTTATTTAACCATGGCCCACCACACTAAACTTTTAGGTTTAGGAGTTTGGACTAGTCCCCCATGAGTAATTAAGTTTAATTATGATTTTTATTTAATTTTAGCTAACCCACAAAACCAAATTTGAGACTTAACTTAGCCTAGAAGCAAGGAAGGGGCAAACTTGTAATTACAAGTGCCCCTACCCTATCCCTCCATGGCTGGCCACGTAAGGCCACCCCTCCACCTCTCATTTCTTCACCACTAAGTTTCTTTCCTCTCTCTTTATTTCTTTTCTTTCCAACTCCTTCTTCCTCTTCCAAATCCATTTTTAGGTATGCTTTTAAACCCTTATAAATTCTCATATTTCATTTTTTCCTTCACATAAATTAGAGAGGGGACCATTCTCTACAAGTTAACCCTAGATTTGGTAGGTTTCCCTAAAATCTAGTTTAAGGATTATTTATAGATTTATCCTTTTTAGAGAGGTATATATATATATATATGTAACGCTCCAGTCCCAAAATAGTAGGACTAGAAACGTATCATGCCAGCTGTGTACATACGAGTAAATATACGACTCGTATATATACATAAGCTGTAAATGTAGTAATCCAAGACAACTAAATCTCATCCACAAAGATAAATAATGATATAAAGAAACTTTGAGTTTGTCATGTACACAATAGTTGGGCGGAGACAAAGTCCACTACAAACCAAATTAAATAGAGAAAAATATACAAGAAAAGAATTTAGCAAGCGAGAGCAAGTGACGAATACAAGAGTAATCATCACGACGGAATAGAGCGCAAGTTATGGCCTTAGCTAGAGCACCTGCAAAAAATTATGAAAACACATACCTGGGGAGATAACCAGGTCCTCAGAGGGACGTAACAAGACACATAATATCATGCCGATAAACTAAATAAATAAGCTCAACAGAAAAGTATGCATGAGTAAAGGTTCCTACCCATTCTAGGTGATATGCACTTTGAGGACAACGTTCTACGCAGGGGCTGTAGGCTCAGCAGAAAAGTAAAGAGTGGCAGTAAGTAGCGCTCATCCGAGTCACTATCGGCCTTGGACAGAAGGTAGTGCTCAGAAGAGTCACCCTCGGCCCAATATGTGTATAAAAATGAATATAGCCCCTACGCTAATAACTGTCCCCTCCCCTCCATGATACTATACATGGGTCGTCTCCACGACACTGTTTAATCCTTAATAACCGTCAAGTCTTCTACACAATCTATTGACAGTTATATCCTAACGCACGGCCTGTATGCACCGATGTACGGTCGGTACGCAAGTCCGTATCTATATGCGACTCACAACTCACACATACAACTCGTGTTTAATCGTGACAAGTCAATGAGACACACTAAATTTGACGGTAGTCCCTTAACTCTAAGTCAATTGCATAAAATATAGTAATTTGCACTTACATATAATTTAAAAAGAAACAATTAAAACATGCATGATATTGAGCAGAAATTTAAATAGTAAAGACAAGGTGTCTTGTCTGGAGTGTCGCCTGACATGGTGTGATAATTCGACAAGTCCTGTTTGTCCCTTAGCCATGGTCAATGGAAGGGGCCCGAATTCGCGAGAAAATAGGAAAAGCATAATTAGTCATGAGTAATGGGGACAACTGGAAGAATTTGTGGAATAGATAAATACACAATTTTAGAAAATATTTTTATGATAGTTTCACGTAAATACTTGAAAATATTTTATATATACAGTTTGGAAAATATCATTTTATTAGTCAAAATTATTTTTAGAGAAATACTTAATAGGTTTATTGTATAATAATTTGAAAATTATATTTTCTACATAAAACTAGTTTAATTGTTTTAGGGCTAGGAACCTCAAAACTTGAAATTATATGGATAACTTTGTATACATAATAAAATATAATCTTCCAATAATAATTTTAATGATAATAACAATGTCATAAAAGCTATAGCGAAATACTGTACGGTTAACAACATTTGATAATAATATTAATACTAATAATAACAATAATAATAATAATAATAATAATAATAATAATAACAGTAATAATAATTGTAATAATAATAATACTAACTATAATAATAATATTATAAAATAACAGTAATATTAACATTAATTAATAGAATAATAATAATGGAATAGCAATAATACCAATTGATAACTAATAATACTATCACTATTAATTACAATTAATAATAGAGCAATGCTGAGCAATACTACAGTGAGAGAGAGAGAGCCCATTACTTACTTTCAATCGAAACAGTGAGAGAGAGAAAGAGAGTTAGGGATGGGAGAGAAGAGGGGAAAGGGTTTCTCACCATTGGGGCAGCTCCGGCCGGCGGTTGGCATGCGAAGAGGCAGATCGCGCGAGGAGACGAAGCCCCGCGGAGGAGGAGGCGGCCGGCGGGGGCAGACGGGGGTCTCGGGGACGCGGTGGCGCTCCGTAGAGGAGCCTCGACTGAGACTGGTGGAGAACTCCGGTGGCTCGACGGATCGGAGGGGATCGAGTGGTCGATCCGCGGCGGTGGCCAGCGTACGGAGGGACGCGGCGGTGGTCAGCTGCGCTCGGGGTCGACGCCGGGCGCGACGGAAAAGCTAGGGTTTGGACGGCCTGTCGCTGAGTTGAGCGCACGCCGGAGGGGTCGCAG